>VYZW01035433.1:241-30227 GCA_013401315.1 Balaeniceps rex | reverse complement strand
TAGAGGTCTTTTCCAACCTTAATGATTCTATTCTATTCTATTCTATTCTATTCTATTCTATTCTATTCTAGTTATACACTGAAGGGTTATATTAATGCCAGCCTCCAGAATTAAGTAAGACTTGCTACATTTCTTAGTGTTGCCCCACGCCAGACATCCCCTTTAAAGGGATTACTAGCAGCTCATCTTTGAATGATGATCAAAGGGGGGGGATCAGGGGGGGATCCCCCAGTCTCAAATTCGTTTGGATGTTCTTTGCTCCCTGATACTCTGATGGGATTCAAAAGATTCCTGTCTGCCGTACTCCAAAAGTAAGTCTGAGTTTGCCATTCAGGAGCATCAACTGGAAGCCCTCAGAGCATGAAATTAGGTGATGTATCTAGCACAGCAGGAGGCAGGAGTAGCAGAGAGGTTTAAACTTTCATTCCTCTTGAGATGGACAGGTTTTGTTTTTTCCCTATGATCTTCCCTACGATCTAGAGGAATCATCTCCACAGCAATACTTTTGAGGAAGGGAAATTACGGACAACAGCAACCCAGCCTAGCTGCCTTTTGAGATGCTAAATTCCAGTGCTGGACCCAAACAACAGTGAGCTATCCTTACTGCTAGTAATGAGCTTCCTGGAAGATGACATGAGGCCCAGGAGTTGTCAGCTACCACCAACATGACCTAATATTAGAGGATGGTGATTTTGGAGATCTAGGGATCCCTTAAACAGGTGCCAACACACGGAAGCTTTTGGAGGGTGGTGGCTAGTGAAAAGGGGTTGTAAACTGACTGCAGATAAATTAAAACTGTTGTTTACCAGAGTTTCTCATGTGAAATCTCTTCACAGCTGGATGACATTTCTGTAGATAAGGCAGAAAGTGATAATTCCACAGACATTGTTTTTTCCCTAGACAATGAATTTCAGAAGTAGTCAGACATGCCATGAATGAGATATATACGTCTCACAGGCTTTATTAAGTATCAAACTAGCAGAGCTTGAGGCTTATGTAAACATTAAAAAAAAAAGGTGAGAGTTGTTATAAGAACATCATATTGCAGCGTACTTAATCATTGTCTAGAAGGGGGGCTTTCTGAAAACTTCAGAGTTGTAGGATAGATCGCCCTGGTCAGGACAGATGCAGTGATTTTGACTTGGAACTCTGCCAATAGAAACCATAGCATTAGCAATAATGTTGAACTCTGCTTGGAAAACATGCTTGGCATTATCAGAGCTTTAGGAAGCAAGGCAAGTTCTTTGCATTTAATTCAAAGTTCTGACACAGGACTGCTCCCTATTAAATGCTTCAGAAGAATCTAAAAACCAACACAACCTTTTCATTATCCAAAAAAACCTGATGAAGCCTTGATGCAGTGTACAGAGCAAATGGTTTGAAATAGATGTCAAAAAATCGTACTTAAAAAGACTTGTTTCTAAAAAGTAGAGGAGAATCAAACATGTTTGGTAATGTCTAAAGCTTAAAGTCCTCTATATAGCCCATATAGTCCTCTATGTAGCCCTCTACAATGAAATTCCTTTAAAAAAATGTTCAGCAATAACTTTTTTGTGCCTTGGCTACTGGTTCTTGTTTCGTAGTTTTGTGTAGTGTCTCAGCATCTTCTCATTCTCTTGTCTGTAAGAAACATAAGACAGAAGCTGTTTCAGTGTTCCCTCGGGGCACATGGTATTTAACGTAGAAGACAGAATTGCTGTGTCAAATAGCAAATGCTCAACTATTATTGGATATAATCTAACCCTTATTGTGTACATTTATGCTCTTCACACGCCCAGGCTAGTAACACTTTAAGAACCTAATGCAGTGTGTAGTGTAAGGCCACCTATCTTGTTCTTTGGTATTAATGAAGCCATCCTAAATCTCCTCAAGCTATCTAAAAGGGCCTTGCCAGTATGACACAGCGACATCAGCTTGTGCTGCATCAAAATGCTAAGTACAGCGTGTTTGACAAACAATAGCCTTATCTCTCCATCAGACACAAGAGAGACGAACTTGATTCAAGTGCCTATGAATATTAAGTAGGACTGGTATTCCTAGGAGTTGTTAATCAGCGTGTTATTTTTGCAGTGAGCGTGCTGAGATTAGGTATGTTGCTGAGAATTTTCTTTTGCATAAGACCTTGAAAACTTGTTATTATAGGAATGTTAGGCTGACTTTTAAAAATCAGTAAGTTTCTAGTCTCAACGTTGTCAAGAAAATGGATACTAAATATGCTCTGACAAGCCCTTACCTTCCTTTCTGATAGGCAGTGTTCTTTACAGACATTTGTTTGCTATTCAAAGGCACGATAGATTCACTTTTAAAAGCAAATTAAAAAATACTTTCTTTGGTGTCGCAAGGCTAACTTCCCCTGAAAACCGGTAGCAGGAAGAGAGGTCTCATTCTTCTTTCTTCCCAAGACCACAAAATGTTTGTGGCATCTGGCATATATTTCCCCTTACAGAATGGTGACCTCAACTGTAGGATCAGGGTCACTTTAACTTAACCACACTATTGCAGAGCATTAAAAAAAATGGTGTTATGAGTTTCTTTTCTATGTCTGAGGGAGGAAAAAGCAACCCCAACACAAAAAATTTCTGGATAGAATGGCTGCTGCTATGGACCTAAAAAATATATAACTATTTTTATAATTAAATGTATGTGCACAGAGTTCTGCTTGAATATATTACATTCATTCACCAGGCTCCATGTCATGCTTACAGGTTTGTATCTCTCAGGAGAGAAATCCAGAACTGTTATATAATTCTCCAGGAACAGATAAAACCTCCCTTAACAGTGTTTTGTAGTGCATAGTATTTTGCAGTGCTGTTTCTAAAACAGTCTATATCTTGGTGGTTTATAAAAAAAACAAGACTACATTATCCCAATGTGTTCCATTAATGAAAAGGTGAAGGAAAACAGAAAAAAAAACCCAGAAAATCAAAGAGCAGCCTTCCTATGAAATTCCTAAAATTCCCCCAGTGCTATTTGTAATGAAAGTTTGGGTAACTATAATGACCATGTGATAATATTTTGGTTTGCTTATTTTTTTCCCTCCAGTATCCTGTCACAATTAATGGTTTGGAGGAGAAATAGTTTGTGAATTGCAGAAGTCTGCATTTTTGCAAGAGAATCCAAGACTGTTCATTTATGTTTACAACTTACAGAGCTATGTTGTTCTGTAATGGTGTAATCTCTGCATTCCTGGTGAACCAAACAGCAAAGATCTAGTTAATAAACTCAAAATTAAAAAGAAAGGGGTCTCAGAAAAAGAAAATTCTCTGTCTTTTGAGACTGTCAAATAAAAGGATATTAGTAAATATATTTTAAATACTCTTCTGCACTTGCTCATCTTTGCTTTTCGAGATTATTTGTCTGATAACAGGGAGGAATAAACGGGAGGTATGTTTCCCTCAGGATTTGACTGAAGACTTTAGTATGTTCTCTGCTTAATGGTATTTTTTTTCATTTTCCTAAGCAGAAGATCACCCTACTGCCAGCAGTATGATACTGTGTGACTGTCAGGACGTGATCCTGGGCCCAGTTTACATCTATATTTGCAAATTAACCTGGGCCAGAACAGGGGCTGAAGCAGAAGTGTGCCATCATCCACACTGTATGCAGTTGTGGGCACGCTGGCACATTTTGGCCTGTGCCAACAAACACCATCCCAGAAGACACCCAAAGACACCCATGCCCTGAGAGCATTTCTCCCCCTTCTCGTGGTTCAGCTTCAGGACCAAAGAACAGATCCTGTCTGTTTTCTTTTCTAGTTCAGAGGTAGCCACTAAAGCTTCCCAAGAGAAGTCATTTACTGGCGTACAGTTCTACTTTCCAGCTGTTTGCCACCAAAGGCCACTGCTCACATTAGCTATATAAAGCCTTGCTTGATACTCAGATCTGGAAAGTATTTGTAGCCATTTTCCCCTTGTTTAATTTTTAACTGGAGCTTTTCTTGAACAAGGACTAAATAAAAATGAGTAAGGACTTTCACAGTCTGAGGTTTGAGCCTGTTTCCAGAGGGTCCTTTGAGAGACTTTCCAATTATTTCCCTTCAGCTGGGCTTCTGAGTTAGCTATTAATCTTTCTTCATAAATAAATAAATGTTGTGCACTAACCCTTTTTTGTTACTGTTCCTCCAATTTTCCTGTACTTTCCTGGTAATGAATTTAATGCAATATTCTTCATGTGGTCTTACAAGCATAATGAGCAGATGGAAGTGCTAGGATTACAGCTAAAACCAGCTTAAATGCAACTGTTCATCTTCTTTTGTAACAACAAAATTAATGAATGCAAAGACTAACTTCTCACTGATTTTCATTCTTCTCTTTTTCCTCAGCCAGCCATTCCCAATACGTGTTCTGTTGGAAAAGCAAGGCTTCGATGGAGGATTTACAGAGGAGAAGGGATGGAGCGGGAGCAGATGAGAGACACTGATAGAGCCCAGCATTACAGGAAAGAACTTTACAGTCCCCCCATTCATCCCAACTGCTTCCAGGTCTGGATAGATAACAACAGACTGTAAACGCTGCCTTTTGGTTTTGTGTAAGCACTCTGATACAAAGGGCTTGTGAATAGCAGAAAAACTGACAAGAGTGGTGAGATCTTGCTGATTGGTGCTGTCAAGCAGCAATGGGTATAGAGGTCAGGAGGATTTTAAATCCACTGGGATTTAATGACACCATGCACTTGTCTCTGTGACCAGCTTCCATCCTAAATAAACCACCAGGAGAATGGAAGTCGTTCTGACAAGAGGGATATGGCAGCTCTGAACTTAATAAAAAGTTAAAAAGCTCACCTAACACTGTGCTGGGTCACGCATCTAGTACATATCAGAAGATACTCATGGAAAATGAATGCACGATGACAGCCAAATTGCTCAAACCATGGGGGTTTTTTAGCATAGGAGAGAGAGAGAGAAGTGAAGAACAAAGCTCCCTTTGGGGTCCTCACAGAGAGTGAAAATTAAGTTTTCCAGACCAAAATGCCAGAGACATTATGGACTGGTAGAAATGCACTGTGTTTTGGGATTGATATAGTGCTGCAGCTAATATCCTTTTCCTTTGGAAATATGTCAGACCTTTAGCAATCAGGCCAGGACTTTGTCATATCTGAGAAATAAAGTTATAGGATGATTTTTCAAAACTTAAAAGATTTTTCACTCTTGATTGCATGTAGCAATTCCTTTGTGACCCTGAAACCAGAACCTGTTTTCTTTACTGATATGTGTGCTCCCCTTTTGTTGATACACAACGATCTTAACAGGTAGTGAGTTGTATGCTCTGTTTTTTGTAGGGCTGTCTCCTAGTTTTCGGTTGCTGTAGTTTTTGCAATGAACTTTTTATTTCTTCTGAAGCATAAAATTTGTTATGATGTATGGCAAATAGACTGAGATAAAGTAGGAGGGCAAGTCTAATGTGGAGCTCTGACATTTGCAACTTAGCCAAGATTTCTCTCATAAGTGATGGAAGAGTTTGCAGTGGTGGCTGTGGTGTGTAGGGGTCTCCTCCCAGCATCTCCAGTCACACAGCGCTCTGGGGTAGCCCTGACGGAGCACACAGAGCTGGAGGGATGAGGGTCAACACAGGCAAATCTGGGGGCTACCTTGAACTGTAAGCTGAAGAATTTTGGAAGATGCCAAATTATGGAGGAGTCAGGGAAGATGTGAGCACTGAAAAGAAAAAGGTCCTTTCTTTCTGAGGATGCAGAAGGAGAAAGTAGAAAATTAATCTAAAACAAAGCAAAGGAAGGCAGACTTTCCATACCAGTTTTTCAAGGAAAAAAAGCAACACTTGAAATCTCCACTCTTAATAAGCAATGCTGTCTCACCTACCTCATTTAGAAACCAGCTCCTGGCTAGAGTTTTATTACTAATTATGAGCAAGTTTCCTTTCACCTACAGCTTTCCAGCAAGAAAGGCAAAACACTGACTGAATCCACTGGTAAATCCACACCTTATGAAGCTAGTAATGAATCATGGTTTCTCTTTTATTGTATTAGCACTACTCACACAGCATTCATAATGCCCCAAACAGTAATGATGCACATATTCTATACCATGAGACCTTTGCATCCAGAATTATTTGTTTGATAATAAGATGGTCCCAGAAAAGCTTATTTTAAGATGTAAAACAGAGAAAATTATTTCTTGACATGACACGTGGCCAAGGTTTTCTAACAAATAAGGGAATATTTTTACTCTTCCTGCTCCTTTGTGTATGAGTCTGCTCATGTAACAGCTATTCAGAGGATAATACAAATTGTTTATATTAATGTGATAGATTTTAAAATTTAAAACTATTCTCACATATTTACTTTTAATTTAAGAGAGCTGTTCCCATGAGGCATACTTGTGTGATAACATACTTGTATTCTTGATTCTAATGAAGAATGGAGTTTGCTACGTTCTGACTTGTTTTATTTACAGGTGAGCATGCTTACAGAAGAGTCCCTGGGTTCTTTAACACAATATCAACAGGCGCTTATATTCAGACTGTGTTTTTATTACTAATGAAGGTATAGTCAGTAATTTCATGTATTGAATCTCATATTGAATTAATGAAAGACAACACACATGCAAATCTACCAGATCATTCTTCCACAATATATTTCACAGCAGAACTCAAATTTCATGTGAACTGTGCCAACATACTCCATTGCTACTAAGTTTGAAAGAAGAAAGTGTTTATGAAAAAGGCTTTTTCAGTGGTTGTAAGACCAGCCCAGTGGGATTCAGGATGTTTACCCTCCAACATAGTATCGGTCAGGAACAGAACAAGTTTTTTCTTCTTCCTTAGTAATCATGATTCCTTTTTTAATTATTTTAATTAAGGCTTTGATATGTTGATATATTGCTTATATTGCTATTCTACCTCTCAATGAACCACACTTTTGTCCAGTTGCCATGGCAGTAAACGTTGGAGCTGAGAATTTAGACTGTGGTCAGATGGACCAGATGTTATCACAGCCCATTTGTTTCTCCTGCTCTGTCAGCCTCCACCCAGGTGAAGCCAGACACCCAGCTGTCCGAGAACTCATGTGCTCCTGCACGAAGTCAGTTAGTTTAGTTTAGCAGTTTTCAGCAGCAGTTTAAGCTAAATGGCCTGTTTTTCCAATGACACAGATGAAGTGTGTTCATACTAAACATGATGAGGCGAGCAGACAGAACAGTTTGGAGGTGATACCTTCTTAAATTCTTTCACCTTAAAGAGACTCTCTGATCAGTTACCTATGCTCAGGGCATTTTGACTCTCTTCCTGACTTGTCACAGGGTTTAGGGGAGAAATCCAGATTCATTTGGAACAGCTCTGAGAACAGCAGTTTAAAAATATTTCTTGAATATACCATATTTATACCTTCTGTTATGCAAGCATTGTTTTCCTTCATTCTGGTATCAGAGATGTGAACTATCTTCAGAGAATGAAATACCTCCTCAAGGTAAATCACGCAGCTTCTTATTAATGCTGCTTTATCAGAGCATCCAAATCAGTGCTAAGCAATCTAGCAAGTGGAGGAAATGGTGAGTCATTATTAAATTTATGAGAAGCTGGTTCATAAATCCTATAGAATCACTTTTTCTGAGCTGACTTGGGAAAATACTTTAAAGCAACCTCATTCTATTTGGCATCCACAGTAGCTCAGCGTGATAGAAAAGATTTACCTTTCCCCAGACAACTTCCCAGAGTCCTTGCTTTTCAGCTGAAAGTGAGGAAAGAGCTTGTAGCCCTGCGTTTCAAATTAGAGTCAGATTTAAAATCTTCGAAGGCACCTGAATTTAAGCAGAGATTAGGCACATAAAAATTACAACTCAACCCCCCCCTGTAATTCCCTCATTCTTGAATTATTGAAACACCCTGGGTACCTAGGTTATTTACTTCAAAGCTTCCCATGTCTCTGCACATGGATCTGATCTGAACAGCCCAAAGCCCAATGAGGATCCAGAGCTAGTGTGTTTTTCCTCCTAACTTCCCTGTGGGGTCTGCTTCAGCAGCCCTCCTAGATACCTAATCCCTTAGTAAGGTTAAAGATTCATAGGTGGAACGTGAAAGAAAAGGAGCAAGATCAAAGACTGATGTTGCAGGCCAGTCCAGGGCAGGGAGGTCCCGGGGTCTCAGTGGACATCTTCTCTGATGGCTCTTTCATGCTAGATCTGCTCCTCAAGCCTCCCTCCCAAGCCGTAGGCTCCAAGCTGATGTGTGTGCCCACCTCCAAAGATGGGCAGGGTTTCAGACCATGTGTGGCTATTGAAGTGCCCTGCTGGGTGCTCCTTGCTAGCCACCTCCTCGGACTCTTGGCCTCATACATGGCCCGGCTGTGATTCCTGGTTGCAGCATCTGCCTCGAAACAAGGGCAGGGCTCCAGGATCGGTTTCAGTGCCCAAAATACAGGGCGCCGGAACCTAGCTCCAGCTTGAGATCTCAGCGGTCCAGTCTCTGGAGTGGGAGAGGGGTCTGGGGCTTGCAGAGCCTCACATCTGCAACCGAGTTTCTCCTGAGTCGAAACCAAAATCTGGAAAGCCAGAAACTGTAGAAGTGTGCCAAGAGGACTCTTAAAAGCTGTCTAAAGCACTTATTTTATGTAATCTTTTTGAAAGATTAAGATGTATTTTTCATCTTAGAATTGCTGAATGAGAGCTACATTTTTTTTACTTCCCATAGCTTTGAAATATTTCCCAGTTCCAGAACAGGATTCGTTACCTTGTTAATTTGGGGGGTTTTGACATTTCTGATGACCATCCCTCATGTTTCTCCTAAGACTCTTAGCTAATCAGCAGACCTACTGGGGTATGCTCCTGAAGTATACTGTACGTGTATTTTACATTGGTGATGACTAGCGCAGAATCAAAAAGCCTAATCACGATTAAATATTCATATAAAATAGAGAACAGTGTAAACAACAGAAGCCTAAATGTTCTGGAATGACTGTGTTACCTAACCTGCATTAGTTCTTCATTAGGGTACTGTGAAAACCACGGTATCACTTACTCGTCCTCATCCGTAGCAGTGACAGGTTCCTGCTTGCCTGCCTTTGCAATATCTGTGTGTCCCTCTTTTACTCCATTCTCATCTTTGACTTTAGAGATTCCTGCTTGTCACTGAGTTTATATATAGGGGTTTTCCTTCCTCTTTGATTTAAATCAGCGGTGGTAAGAGCTCGGCAGCTGCCAGGGTTGTTCTTTTATTTAAGCCAGCAGACTCACTTTGTTATATTAGTAAATGAGAGACAGTTTTCTTCAAAATGCTTTCCTCAGACTTCTGCTAGCTCAGAGACAATTTCTCCCGAAATTTACAGGGGTTGTGAAGATGAACAAAGCTCACAATTGCTCAATTCTCTGTAAGCATAGCAGACCTCTGCTTGAAACATTATGACCACCTAAACCATACAGTTAATACAGTGCAGTTTTTATTTTAAGGTGCTTATGTATTTCATGATCCTGTGCTACAGTATTGTTAGAGAAGAAGATCTGGTTTGTTATTGTCTTCCAACAGAAGAATTTATTACCTGAGGTTTTTCTTGTTTTCATTGACATAACCAAGTAATAACTAGCAACTGATGCCAGAGAAAAAATTTACTAAAGCAGGAATTTTAAAAATAACAGTCAGAAAGCAATTTAGGAATAAATTATCAAAAACTAGCCTGAAGTTTTTGGGTTTGTTTTTTTTCCTTGGTTAATGGAGGAAAATGATATCTTATATTTCTTCTTATTTGGCTTTCTTTTTGTTTGGATTTCTTTTGGAGTATATTGATTTTATTTTTCAGCATTTTTTTTCCTTTCCTTTGCAGGAACTTTAAAGAGAGTTCATCCTTCAAAACAACTGGCATGACAACACCAGCAGCATGCAAGTATAGCTTATTAAGACCTTAAATAACTTTTATGATGCATTCAGTGATCTGAATTTTCATGCTGCAAATGTAAATGCCATGTTCAATTTTATTTTCTGCTGCTGTAATGTAAGTATGAATATTGCCATTTTCTGTAAATCCAAAAAGATCTGGCAAGACAACACTGCTCCTGGGCTTGACAGTGATGTCAGTGTTTCAGCTTCCATTAAACAAATGGGAAAAGACTTAAAAAATTAAACACAAAGTTGAGTATTTCACAGTGACTTTGCTAAATGGGCCTAGTCTGTCTCTGGAAGAGAGCTGTACAGAAAGTGACCTCTCATGGCACGTGGAGAAGTATTGTGTCCGAATTGTCCATCTGCAGGTATGCAGGGACTCCCACACCGCAGTGCTTCTCCAGCAAGGCTTTTCTGAGCTGCCTGAGCCAGGGCAGCACAGCCCTGAAGATCTGAAACTGGGACCTCAGAAAGGACCAGCATCATAAAAAGACTGGAGAAGCACTGCTGTTCCTCAGCACCTGGCCTTGTTTTTGTGCGACTGCAAGGAGGTCTTCAGACATCCTCCTCTTCCCTGCCTAGACCTTGAGAAGCTGAGATGGATCTTACCTGTGCATGGGTTTAGATACAAGCTGAGAAAATTAACAAATAATGACTGGGTTTTTTTGTTCCATTTCCATGACAAAAAAAGATTCCCACAGTTTTCAGGTGCCATTTCTTAATTTCTTCCCACCATTGGGGGACATTAACTGTTTGATGCCCAGATCTCTGATGTAACGAGCTCTTGTGGTACTTTGGGGGTGTCTGACAGGTGGAGGGGTGGTTGTGGATTGCAGGTGTGCGGGGTCTGGCAGCACGTGATGTGCTCTGCCTAGCACTGGGGAAGACAAATAATTGCCATGAGAAGAGCTGGAGCTGCAGATGCACCTGTACAGTCAGTCCGCCAAATGGAGGATGTGTCAGTGGTTGATGAGACCTGGAAACAGAGATGATGCTTGCTCAAGAAAGCCCAGTGAGGAATAAGGTGATGCTATTCAGCCCATGATCCCTCCTGGGCTACTCTGCAGTGCAGAGGACACTGGATGAACTGAGGCATCTCTGCTTTGTAAAGCTAAATCGCCATAGTAAAGCAGTCGCTGTGCCTTAAATCCTGTTTTACTTTCCCTATGAACTGCACAAGCTCCATCACGAAATAAATAGCCTAGCAAAGATCTTCTGGAAGGTTAAGCGTTAACAGTGTTTTGAGGATGTTGCTATTTTCTCTGTGCACTTTCATATGTATGCAAGCTTGTACTGGAACTGATCCTCTAAAAAAGAGCTTATTGCTAAAATATTCTACATAATATTTGATAAAATTTCATAAAATGCAGCTCATAAAATGCTGCAGAATGTCTTATATGATACAAAGCTGTGAAGTGCATCTCATAAAATAGTCTGAAACCTGTATCTTGAGGCAGAGGATAGATCAAATGCTGCAGCAAATGAATTTGGATGACACCTGGCTTTCATAGTGATGGGTTTATTATTGGAATCTGCTGTGCTGGTAGAGATGTGAGGAGGGAGGGGAAGGCAGGGGGAAGGGAAGCATGGATTGCCATCTTGTGCGATGAGCCAGCCCCAGCCAGGGAATATTTATATACACACAGGAACAGTGTTAGTAGAAATGATTCCCCTCCATTCCTCCCAGAACAATCACCATTCTGGGCAAGGAGCAAAGCCATAGAAATTCATCTCAACTGGGCAAAGCTAAATAGCCATCAGCTCCCTGGAACGTGGCAAACACTATGTCTGCCTTCCAGTCTCTTAATAATACATACACGTGTTTGTCTTGCTCTGTGTAAGATGTCACCAGAGGGAAACTGGCTCTGGCTTCTTCCTTGGGGCTGTTGGGATGGACAGATGCCAACCACCATGTTCATGGAGGGGTTTTGTTGGAGGGAAGATTTTGTTGTATGGGCAAGGTCTGCACCTCACAGCACTATAGATCCTGGTACCTGCCCGACTTCTATGGTCCTCACTGCTGCACACAGTAATATTCTGTTCAGTGTTGACATCCCAGCTCAGAATCCTAGGATTACTCTTATAATGAATGTACATTCACAGAGGTCTGATTTGTGGTCTTGGAGATGTTATCAACTCCTTAGTCTTATCACAGTATTGCTAGTGGCTCACATGTGATCCCCCACCCATTGCCTTGGCAGATACTTCAGGTCAACTTTTGTTTCAATGCCACAAGAAATCTTTGCTAAAAAACACCAAAGGAAGCCAAACCTCTGGACTGAAGAGGGGTCTCCCACCTGTTTCCTCCACATGTTTCCCTCCCATTTTACCACATACTCCTTGTTTGCCTTTCTCTGTCCTCTCTATCACAAGTTGCACTCAAAACAAGAGCCCAAGACCCTGTCAGTTTCAGACATCCTGCCACTTCACCATTTTCCTCCAAATCCTTTGCCTTTTACATATGAATGTTCTTGTGTCCCTGGATCTGCACTGGGAAGCACCTGCAACGAGCACCATAACCATCTCACATGCAACACCAAAGGCTTTTTGCCTGAAAGGCCTTTGCTTGCTTCCAGACCCAAGATCCCAGCATAGCCAGCTACCTGGATCTGCTGGCCAGCAGGACCCTGCACAGAAAAGCCACAGCCTTATGTGCAGAAAAGCAGAGGACTGCCTCAAAGGGGTCCTCCTGGATGGTGGCAGGTTGCAGCAGCCCAGTAGTGCAGCCCTCTCCAGTCACCCACACTGCCCTTGCCTGGAAAGCCAAGGTGTTAGTGACATGTGGCATGGTACAGTGATGATGCTACCACAGATAACTCTGAGAAGAGGTGCATGAATTCTTAACCTTCCCTGTTGTCAAATCCATCTATAGAGTGATGCTTTATTTCCATGGTGTTTTACTAAGCAGATGACTGCAAAGCCTCATCTTGTAAGTGGGCCCTCTCTCCGCTCCCATGCCACATACCTTACAAAGAAAAGTAACAACTAAGTGCATGTTTAACTTGCTTCCAACATAATTTAGTAACTTACAGCAAAAATGAGAGCCAGTACCATCTGACAGTTGGGTGCTATACTCATCAATTGTGACCATAACATGACCAGCCATAGTCATTAGCCAGCATGTCAACAACACATCACATAACACAGTCTTGGTAGAAATCCAGATCCCTTGCGTAGGGCCGTCTGCATGCTCATTTCCCATGATAGGTCTGGTGTTGTTGGGGCAAGCTGTATACTACCTGTCTACATTTCTTTAATACAGCCTATTATCGAGGCTGCTATAGGCATTTCAAGGTGATGGCAGGATATTAATCTATGATACAATACTTCAGCAACAAAATGTAAAATATCCATGAGGAGAAAAATATTAACATTTAAATGGACTTCATTTTGACCAAGGTGATGGCAAAGGAAAGGTAATTTATATATACCTATATACCTGGATAAAAGGTGGTTTTGAAATTCAGATATGCACCACAGGCAACACCAAGGGAAAATAACTGCAATTTTGGAAGTCTCCTTCTTTCAATACAGAAGCTACTGTCTTAGGGAAAAAGGGTAGAAATTAACATTCCTACAGAGGTTCTGACACCTGTAGAACAATATTTAGAGTAGCTATTCAGATGCACTAGTCGGCTATTATCTGACTCCGTGGCTAATATGTTAGTGTAAGGGTCTGGTATTTCATTCAAAATGAAAACAGGAAGACTGTGCTGAACTCCTGATACCTACATCAAGGACTTACAGCAGTTCCCCGAGAAGATGAGCTGCTGAGATGTGCCATGACTGACACATGGAAGACGTGGAGAGCAAGGGCCTCCCGTGAGTGCTGGTGTAGGTGTATATCCAGAGTATGGTGGTGGATGGTGAGCTGGGAAGGTTGGAGCATTTTGCCTCATTATTAGGCTCAAGGGCACATGTGAGCAAACCCTCAGCCATACATGGAGAGTGTGTGAATCACAGCCTCTCCCAAACTCACCCGATTCAGTTATTGTTCAGACTCCCTACTCCAGTGGAAGGTAGGGTGCACCATTTCTGGCTGCTATTTGGGCACTAGGACTGCAAATGAATGATTTCTCAGTCTATTGCCATACTGCTACTGTATTTCTTAAGGGATTATTTAGGCTTTTCCTTCCTTCCTTCCTTCCTTCCTTCCTCCCTCCCTCCCTCCCTCCCTTCCTTCATTCCTTCCTTCCTTCCCTCCTTCTTCCTTCCTTCCTTCCTTCCTTCCTTCCTCAATTAATTTGAAGCTTCTTCTGAATTTTGAAATTTTATTATCTCTTATGATTTATCAAGATATACTTTATTTTTTATTGACACTTTGACATTACTCAATTTCTAATCTCAGCCTGTGTGGTTTTTTTTACCTCTTCCTTCCTCTGGAATATCATTGTCTGTAACATTTGTCCTAGGCAAACCCTCCAGGGCTTCACATTGTCCCTGCTGGCACTCTGAGAGTCAGAGTGACTAATTTTCCCAAGAGCTTTCTGAATCATAACTCTTGCACAGGTAGGGTTAGAAGGTTGCCTGGTAATTTTTTCCTGCACCCAGCTTAATTTGACAGAAAAGATCTTTGGCATCTGGGAGTGAAAAAGACTTTTGGTGGATTTTGCTATATTTCATCAGTGGTTGTCAGGAGATACTGTAATTATTAGGTGGCCTTTGAAGTCTAAAGGACTGATGCTGACCTGCAGGTTGCTTGGCTTTCTGTCACTGTAGTGCTGAACCCATTTTTGTCTCTTGATTTGCAGGATACTATCATGGATGCAATCAAAGTGGACTTAAGATAAAAAAAGCCCCAATGCTTTCTAACTTGCCTTTTTTTACCTTTTATAAATTTTGTGGGCAAGGGAGTGGTATGAATGTAATACATGTAGATATCTGTACGAGACATGACCTAGCATAACATTTTGACTTAGCAGCTAAAAAGATGCCAAAGTTATGCATTAAATGGACTAACCAGTGGTGGATCTCAATACAAAAACTGGGAACCTTTGTTAAATAGGCTTATTCCTAAGGAAATTCATTAGTTCTTTACCGTTAAAAGTATAGGTAATAAAAATGGACACTTTTCTACAAGTTATATGTTAGGTCAATAGCAGTTGGATTTTAAGTAAAGGATTTAGGGAAATCCTAAATCTTGCATTATGGAGAAGAGAAGACTAGATAACAGAGTGGTCTCCTCTGGCCTTCAGATCTATTAATCTCATTCTTACACTGCACAGAGAGCCTGGCTGATATCCAGCCTGACTGAAATCAGTGCAAACCTTGTGTTAATTTCAGTGGGTCACAGATTGATTTCTAACATCTGGTTTGTGTTATTTAGGTTGTAAACTCTCTGAGGCACTGGGCTTTGAGAGTCTTCATTCATAGCATGGCAAGTACAATGGGGTCCTGGCCAACAGTTAGTATTGCCCTTGTGTTCATTTTGCTTTTACAGTTAGTGAAAGCTTCATCAAGATATGATTCTTGTAGCTTGCTACTACTCCATTATAAATCCAGATTCACATCTTAGTTTACAGAATTTGTATATCTGTCAAAGCTATATATTAACTGACACATTTTTGGCATAGGATATTCCTCTGCAGTTTCTTGTCCAGTTCCATTCAAAACCATAACCCAATGTTACTGGGCAACTTTAGTTGCACCTATATGATGTGATGTGTTGTGCTTTGAACTGTGACTTTGCATTGTCACTTTCACTGCCTGGAAAGCTCATATTTTTCCCCCAAATTTTTTTGCTGTCATATGGTGGCTCTCCTCTCTCTTATGATTTGTGCTAGCATACAGTTATCTCTGTGCTGTTCTAATTTTGTGCTATTTTGTTTTTTCCTTATGTCTTCCCTTTCACTGTATCCTCTCCCACCCTATTTAAAATCCTGCTTTGCAAAGAGTGTATGTGCTGTCTCACTGAAATCAGCAAAGTTCTGCACTGGTTTCACCTTCTCATCGTAGGCTCCAGACCACAACCTGTCTTGACTTTTGATTGACTCATTTATTTCTCTGTGCTGCATTTCTGTGAGTTTGCTGTTTCTCTGTATGTCTATAAAAATTAAGTATAACTATTGACATAGAAAAAGAAAAAAGTGCATCTATACGTAGGTGCACTGATAATCACTGCATCTGAATAATTAGTAAAATACAGACTATAAACCCATGTGTCTCTGGAGAAAGATGCCCTTCCTCCAGGGAAGAGGGGATGGAAAAAGAGAGCCTGTTAAAGCACTTGGCCATTCCACCACCTCTGTCACAAATCAGTCATGCATGAGATGTCAAGCTGTCACGGTTTTGTGACACTGGCACACACTTAAAACATGTTTGAAATATCAAGCATTTGAGAAGTCTTGCTGAAGTCAGAGAGAGCAATTATGTATCTGAAACCGTCTACGTGGTTCCTCTGGCCATACTGGCCTGAAGGTGCATTTGCACCGTGGCTGTTGTATTCACTGTATGCTGGTCATACACGAAACTCCTAGCAGTTCCTTCAGTGTCTCAAAGGCCCGAGCTCTCTGCAGCATGAATTTGCTCTGATTTTTTCCATTTGAAGTTCCCACCGCTGCACCCCGCTGGTGGAGCCCCGCAGCAGAGCAGCCGGATTTTGATTGCTGGGACATGGGGACCTGATCTGGACAGATTTCTGTGACACCTTGTAAAAGCACCCGAAGCCTGTCTACAGCAGTGTTTGCTCGATTTTAAGTACCAACGCTGTTTCCACACTGCTAAAACAGCTCTAAAACTTCCCACTGCAGAGAAGGCCGGAGACGCTGAGCTTCTTCAGCCGTCATCCCTATCATGCATCGCAAGGAAACCACCTTTGCCTGGGGCTCCTATTTTTACATCCATTTGTGACTCTCTAGTCCTCCCACTGCAACAGAAAAAAAATCCCGCCAGAACACAATTTTAGACACTTTGTACACTCCAGATTCATCCAAATATTTCTTCTTTCTATTTTCTAATCCATTTAGCTTCCTTATTAGGAATTAAGTCTTTCCCTTGCTCCCCAAATCCCCAAGCCTGTGTAGATTGGCTCATATTTTACAGTGACTTAATCAATGCTTTATAGAAACTTTCCCTCAAAATATGCAAGATACAGTGTGTGGGAGCACAGACCACCTTGCAAGAGACCCAAATTAAATAAAAGTGCCAATTCACATGTAATGAATGCATGCAATTCTGGAAGCTTTGCAATTATTTCTTCCAAAAGTGGAAGAAGTTCTGCAACCTTAAAACAGCAGACAATCAGTTTATGCAAAATAGCTGTTAGGCTGCCCAGGGGAATCTCACAGTTCTCCTCACAAATATAAGTAAAAACCACAATTATACATTAATATAAACCCTGTGCAGAAGTCAACTCACAATTTAAAATACTGTGCTTCATAATAATAAAACATAAAGAAATATGGGCAAATCAGGTATTTAATAGATGAGCAGTTGTATTTTAATTAGGTTGTGCATTTATAAAATGACATAAAATCATCTCCAGTGAACAATTAATTTTAAAAGGGCTAGTTATATGTATATTACTTAGCAATAACTCTAGTTTTTAGAAAACTGTTACTATGGAAGGAAATGCTCCTGTGAGGTTCTTTTACTCTTCACCCCATTCTTTCCAGTATTGAAACAACTGGAGCCTTATATACATCACTTGCGATGCAAAATCGCCTACCATCTTGCCCAAAGAAAAGGTTTATTATACACCACCACTGGTGATTCAGGTGAGAAGGCTCTGGAGCAAGTGCCAGGGTGCTGGAGGAGGATGGGCTTAGCAGATGGCACTGGAGTTAGACCCTTGCTCCACTCTGCACCAAGATTCAGCAGCGCTGGTCCAGGAGACCAATCCAATCTTGTGACTGTGCTTTGCTGTGCCACAGATTGAGAAGCCCTGCTGATGCTTGTGGGACCTCTCACAGGTCAGAGCTTGGCTGATCTGAGCAACAGGGACTCAAGGAGGATCTGCTCAGGTATGACATCCATCTAGACGGAGTGTGAGAATGTGCCTGTACTTCTGCCAAGTAAGCAAAAGCACACAACGCAATGTTTAGGCTGGCTTGCTCCACAGGCATCCCTTGCATCTCATGGTGTCATCTGAGACATCTGACCTTGCTCACCTACCTGCCTGCTGCATGATGAGATGCGGTGTTTGTAGGATGCTGACCTGGGAGACCAGCCCACTGAGATCACCCACCACTCTGAAAAAAAGCACCAGCTTTGAGATGCCACCGGCATCTTAACACTACACAGCATCGCTCCATCCTAATTTCTCCACTTCCTGGATGCATTCTGCAAACTGTGCTGAGCAGTGGCATTACCCATACTTGGCATCAGTATCTAAAACAGCAATGCCAATGCACGCAGTCTACCAACCATTCCTTCCCATCATGAATCCCGTCCAGCAAGAGATGGTACATGTGGATGCATGCTCCCCTGTTTCTCATCCTAGTCCTGGGCAGAGAGGATACAGGAAGGGCTGTAGTCCTCCTCCACCCTCTAGTGCTGCACTGAGGCATAGTTGAAGTAGCAGCAGGGTGTGGGACTGCCCCATTCTCAGACCGTTGGTCACCTTACACCCATGCACTTCTCCAAATAACAGCTTCACCTGTGTCTAAACCAGGACAAGCTGTCATGAACAGATGGACACTACAGCGTCAAAGACACTGCTGTAATCACTATCAAATGTAGCAGATGTACCAAAAATGCATCACGGTCCATTAAAACTGAATAAATTTACCATATTCTTTATTTTCCAATGCAGAAGGAGCTGACGTCTTTTGGTGTCCATTCTTCAGTCCCACAAGACCATGACAAGCTTGTTTTAATGCTGCAGTCAAGTAAAAGAAGGTCACAAGCTCTTGTGGGTATCAGGAGGCATGCTTTTTTTGGGGCCAGGCTGGAGAAATGGCCTGTTGCCAGTCCCCTTTCAGTGGCAATTTTTCTGCTGATCCTGAAACCGTTTTCTTGTTCTGTCCAGTGGCAGAAATGTGACTTCAAAACCACTGTGCTCAAGAGAAATGTCCTTTGCTCACTTGTCTGTCTTGGGAGGAGAGAACAGAAAGTTTTGGTGCTTATTGTTTTCTACAGGTATACTTTAATGGCAGGAGCCTGAAAAAGGAAATAATGTGAAAGACTTCAAAGATCTTGGCTGAGTGGCAGTGAAACTCAAAGTATAGAGAGAAGTTTCTAGTGTCCAGTGCCTAAAACAACCAATTAGATGGAAAGACAGAGTCATTGCAAGTGAGAATAGCAGGAAATCCCAAAGCTGATCTCTGCGACACTGTGTCTTGAAACAGTGTAAGGGAACTGCAGGTGTTTAAGAGCCCCGAAAACTGAGCTGTGAGAAACAACTCCTATTCCTCGAACTTTTTCCTCCCTTGTGCATTCTCCGTCTGATTTCCTACATCTCTCACCATGTTTCCTTTTAACTTTTTGTTGCTTGTTCTACTCCCAAATTCCTCCCTTCTGGATTCCCTACTGCCCTTTTAGCGATCCTTTGAATACCTTCCTCCCTCCTTTTTGGTCCCATACGGTCACATACAAGAAATCAGAGAGCGGACGACTACCTAGCTTAAAGGAGACAGAAAATCTTTCAGCGAGTGCTCTAAGAGGTTTAACTCAGATCAAACACATTATCAACTCAAAGTAACCCAAATTCTTCTCACATGAATATATAAAAATATGCATAGTTTGCATGAATATATAAAACATGGATGCAGGACTTCCAAATGAGATCTGCACATCACTAAATCAGCCAGAAAAGAACACTTTCACTCTTCGATAGGCTGATGATTTGCTAATAATGTTGTTAAGCACAAGGGCCCCTCGTTAACAAGTTCTAATGACTGGTGGCACAAGGAAGAACTGCACGAAGACCAGGACCAGCTACAAAGCTATGATGCTGCTGCCACCTGAGGTTTTCTTCTGGAAATACAACCGTTGTGTGGAAGGGATTGCACAAAAATTGGGGTGCCGATTGAAAAGAGAACCCAAGGCTCATTAGTGACAGAAGAGCCTCGCCAATGCAAGGAGAGGAGACTGTCCTCATGGGCAGCCCGAAGCTGACACCTTTTCCAATGCTGCACAAGAGCTGACGAGCTGTTCTCAGCCCACAGTGCTGCCAGCAAGGGCAGTTCTGCCCTCCTCGCGGCCCTCACCAGCCTGGGCCTCCTCCTTGCCTTCTGCTGGCACCAGCGCTTTTGCAGCCTCCAGCTGAGACAGATCAGAGAAGTGATCCAACTAAAATCAAATGTTTTTCAGACTGCATCTAGAATACCGCACCCAGATTTGGGTCCCCCAATACAAGAAGAAGATATCAATGAACTGCAGTAAGTTTAGCAGAGGGCCACCACGATGGTCAGGCCTGTGTGAAGACACTGATGGACCAGAGCTTCTTCAGCCTGGGAAAGAGATGGCTTCAGGGGGACCTTATAGCAGCTTTCCAGTACCTACGAGGAGGTTATCAAGAAGACAGGGGCAGGCTTTTCCCTGCAGTGTACAGTGAAAGGACAAGAGACAAGGGGCATAAGTTGAAAGAAGAGGTTCAGACTGGTTATATGGAAAACGTTTTTCACCATGAGGACAGTCAGGCAAGGCTACAGGTCTCACAGAGAGGTTGTAGAGTTGTCATCCTTGGAGGTTTTCAAAACCAGTCTAGCTAAAGTCCTGAGCAACCTGGTCTGATCTCACAGCTGAGCCTGCTTTGCACAGGAGGTAGGACTAGAGGTCTTCTGAGATCTGAGGTTCTGAATTGCCCTGTGATCCTACGATCCTTAAGCCAGTTGTGTCTTCATAGACCTGTGTGATCTGTTTCAACTTTACATGCAAAAATATTTTCAGCTGCTTCTACCCCGACCTAACTTAAATTAAGGATTGCAAAGTAACCATCAAAAGTGAAGGCATTCCACCATTACTGTGCTGGCAATCTTTAAAACCAGAATATTGAACAACTCTCGCATAGGCCGGGGTCCACACACGCTGCTCCAGAGTATCTACAGCATGGCAGGGAGCTCTTCCCACTCCACACACAGACATCTGTGTCGAGCAGATACTGGTGCAATACTGGTGCCCGAATCCACGTAATGCTGATAAAGCATGTGACAGGGAGGCAGTTGGGGAAAATGAATGGGTTTTTTGAAAAGACCAGCAAATATAAACAATTATATTTAATTATATATATTTGATCATCTTCCCATCTTCTATTGTTGGTATCTGATTGTAATTGGTAGAGACCATGCTGCCATTTGTGCCCAGCTTTTGATCCTGTTCTTGGCTTTCTCCTCCTGTTGTAAAATACCATTTTAATCATAAAAGTTATTGTCTCATACAAACTTCTCTCACTGTGGACCTCAGCTTTGCACATGATGTACATTGACATACTAGACCAAGCATTTGCAAGGCATGAATCAAACCTACCCTTACCCTTCTCCATCACGTTCACCATCACATCTTTCTGCCTAGAAAAAGTATAACCTAGTTACATGTAAAAAAAAAAATTAGGAACATAACATGCCTTTTTGAACTGTGACTCTCACCAACAGAGTGTTTTGGACCCTTTATCTCTGCTTCAAAGCCTGTCAAAACTTCCATTATATCCTAAAAGAATTCAAAATAAAGTTAGGCTGGTTTTTGAGATCATAAAATATTAATAAACCATGAATAACCAACTATAGCCATTAAATATCTTTTAACAGTTCTCTTTTTTAGCAAATTATTTTATTCTTTATTTCTTACATTCCTTATAGTGGTAAAATCATTGCACAATATTTAGCATTAAATCAAACAATGCTAAAAGATTAAGATCATCCCCTCTCCCAATCAGATAATTTAGAAAAAAGATTTGTTTATTCGTTTACAGAAGGTGATTCTTGCTATTCCATAGCTGTAGACATAATTTTACAGAGGCTTTGCCCCATTTTATTAACTCCTCTGGCATTTATCTCCAGAACTTGCTGGTATCCATAGTTTCAGTGCAAATCTGAAGTACCACATAGGATCTCAGACATGACACAGCAAAATCCGATGTTGATTATGGTCATCCAAAAGTATGTTTGTACTGGAATTATATATAGATGTATATATATAGCTTACATATGAGAAAAGGAGAGCAGGGAGAAAGAAGGGAGGGAGGGCAAAAAATCAGGCAAAGGAAATTCAATGCTTACATTTTCCCAACACATCAAATTCTTCCTGTTTATTAGATTAATATTTTATTGTGCATTATAGCTCCATTGAAGCAATCCCATTTATGTTCATGCTGGAAGAACAAGCTGAAAAAGTCTATCACTTTCAGTGAGATTCCTTACATTTTTTCAAGTTGAGCAGATGCTTAAAATAAGCATACACTGGGTCAGTGCCTAATCGCTCTGTTCAGTATTTAGTAGTAGTAGTGCATGGCTAATGTAATAGTTGCTTCCATTCTAAATTCTCTATTCAGCTGTTCATAACTTCCAAAACCAAGTTCCTTTTTGACCTTAAATTCCAAATACTTGGCCTCATGCAAAAGGCCAATCTTTGTATACTAGTTCCTGTAAAATCCATCCATCTGAATTCACATCATGTGGAGAAGACAGGAGTGATTACCATGAACAATTTTTTCATTCATATAACCAAGAATAGCCATGAAGTTTCAACCACGGTTGAAATTGCAAAATTCAGCCTCTTGTTTTACAACGAATCTTCTGCAGGTGCACCATGACTCCCACGCACAGGTTCACTGAGCTCAACAAAGATTTGAGGAGAATCAAGGTTTCACCTGTACAATATTTAGGGAAGGACTGAGCACGCACAGTCACTGCAAGGGGCCAGGGTGCCAGGACCCATGGGGGACCCCCACGGGGGTGGGCAGGCCAGGGCCCATCCCACCGACCCAACAAGGGAGCGGGGCAGGCTGGGGGAGCAGCCAGGGGCATCCCCCAGCCCCGCTGCCAGACACATTTGTGGTGACACGACAGGTCTGAGGCCAAGCCGGGAAGTCAGTCTGCAAGTCAGGGTCTGGGTCATCAGGGTCCACACCCTGGCAGGGCTGGGACAGGGCTGGGGACGGGGTCACCTACACTGTAGCTGGAGCAGGGACTGACAGCCCCAGTCTGAGCTGAAATGGGGTCCCCTGATGCAGAACCAGGTCACTTTAATACCTTTCATTCTGCTAAGAGCTCTTCACAAAACCAGGCAACTGGCCAACACTAAGTAAATTATTTATTACCCAAAGATTCGAAAACCAAAAAGTTTTGACAGAATTAAGCAGTTATACTCTACAGAGCGGTTGCTTTCTAAATACATGTCATGCCATGCTAGTTCCTACTGCTCTGTCTGTGTATGCATACTATACAGCATGTATGAAAATGTCATTTCTATGACATACCTTCCTATTCTGACACATATAACAGGGCAGGGCTAGATAGTGTGCAAATACCGAAAAGCTTTGGCTATTCCTATTAATATATTCAGACAACTTTGCCGGCATAGTGAGAGACTGTCATGATAAAAACAGAGGCACTGTAACTAAATACGTGCTCTGTGTAATACAAAAATTCCACTTCAAAAAGCTCAACAGTAAATGGCAAACTTAAAAAAAACCCACGATATGATAATTGCTACCCTTCTGCTTTTGAATATAGACTGGATATTCACTGAAGGGCTTTGATATAGAGTCCTCTTATACATTTCCTCCACCTGTATGGTCTAATTTGTTTTTCTTCATTAAATGCCACACAGTTGAGTTTTGCCATCAAAATTAAGAAATAACCTCACAACATTTTCAGAGGGGCTGAAATTCATATTACTCTTTTTCAGCACAAATTATGATGATACTGCTGAAGAAGTACAAAGGTATTTGCAATACCAAGACTCTCAACGCCTTCTTTTTCTTACCTTTACAAAAAAGAAATGCTTAAACCAGACATTGAAGAGATTGGGTTGGTATGAATGCCAGGGGTAATGGAGAGTGTTTTACATTGAGTTGTACTGGAGGCTTTCAAAGCCCATTTAATCTTACGAAAAATCTATTGCTATTGCAGGTTTCAATTATTGGCAACAAGGGTTTCTCAACTAATGTTGACAGGGCAAATCCATTTTCAGTGCAGTTATAAAAGGATTGACCAAGACATGGGAGATTATGCACCATCACACATCTTGAAAGGGTGCTGAAAATGCTTTTGTTCTGTACCTGGCAGGATAAAGCATTTTTTGCCTCTCTACCCCCTGCTCTTACATCACAGTAATTAGGATAAATGATCTCTCGTTTGACCCTCTTCAATGCCTGCGGTGCATAAACCCGGTGTATAAGATAACACAGGTGCTACACTTAATCCCCAGTTCAGCAAAGCACTTCAATATATATTTTGAGACCAGACTTAAAGGTATGTTTAAAAAGAAACAGTTCTTAATGCCACTGGTAAACTGGCGCTTTGACACACGTTCACGGTCATTGCTCAAGGAAACCATGAGTTAATGTAAATTTGTGGAGAGCTCCATGCTGCACGCCATTAACACAGCTGTATGGCCCAGCACGGTCTGTCCCTGGGCTCTGTACACCCAGGTATTTCTCCATGGGGGCCTCTGCTCAATCGCACGTGAGTGTTCCTCCTTCCTCCAAGTTCCAGGTTTCTTCAGGAGCATCATTTGGTGGTATCTACTGAGAACCAACTTACATGGATATTGTCCAGGGTGGAAGTAACGTAACAGCTTTGGCGTCCCACGGTGTGGCAAGATGTACAGAGCGCTGTGTAGCCAGACATGGAAGCAGAAAATCACAAACACAAATCCAGATCAAATTCTCAAACCAAAAGTACTCTCCAGCAAACATTTCTTCTTTGGGAATACATTTTAATGTAGTCAACAAGATACCTTGTACAGTATAAGCAAATACTTTGATAAAGTCTGACACAGAATGTAACTGCCAGTATTTATTTGTAAATTAAGGCTTCTACATTATTTTTTCTTAATATAAAGCAGAACAGCCCATTCTCTGAGAAATATCCATCCAGTTCAAGTAAGTTCGGATGAAGAAACCTAGACTTAAGGTAGCTTTTGAATCCTCAGTAGAAAGAAAAGGACCGGTACTTTATATATGCCTGTGTGGTCTCAGGAAAATCACTTTCACAGGCAATAGTTATCAGCACAGAAAGGAATTAAATGAAGTAAACAGTCAGCTTAGGTTACAAATTTGAATGTAACATTGGCTGATGACAATACAGAAAAAATAAGACTATAAATGAAAGCTTAACTTCAAATGTAATGGCTTTGAACTTTCTCTATAGTGTTCCAAGTGAAAATTGTTTTTTTTTACCATAAATAAATATTTGGTGGATAAAGCCTGTAAGATTTGCTGGCAAAGATGCATGGTCACAGCTATAAATATGTGGGAAAATCTAATAGTTCAAATTTACTCCAAAGGTCATCTGGAGTATAAATGTATTCTCAGAAAAATTATGCAGAAATTTTATCATTCTCTTCTTCACATGGGCTGAGATTGCAGGAAATAAGTAAGTCCTCACAAAATATAATGACAGGAAGAGAAAAACTCGTGTGCTGTGACTGAATCCAGTTTCTTGTAACAAATTATTATGTGTTCTCTGACATAAATTCCAACCATTAACCACTTCCATAGGCATGAAGCCAGAAGAATAGCACTGTTAAGACCGGTTTCAGCTAACCCCTGGAATATTTTATTCTTGAGAAGGTTGCATTTTCTAGACAAAGGAGGTTTACATGCAGCTTGGCAAGAAGTTAATGTGAAAAGGAAAAGCTAAAACATAAAATCAACTCACAACTGCAAAGCTTCAATTTCTGAATGAAAGAGTTTCCACTGTTTCTTGATGTTTTGCCTATATACTAGCCAGGAAACATATATAATCAATATGTGAGTTACAGTGCACAGATGTTCTTAAGACTTGTTAATGTGGGATGCAACTTCTCTATCATGAAGACAAAGTCATTTACCTCGCTTACATCCAATACTTGGGCCACAGGGGAACGTGCAATGTGTTTGCCAGAATAAAAGGTAAGAATAAACATATGCCAGGGAAGATACCAAAGACTTTTCCTTTTCCTTTGCTTGCAGACAGGCAGAAGGTCCCAGGAGCACTCCTGCGTTGGGAGCGTTTCCAGGACGGCTGTAAGAGATCCAGTTCACACTCTTGTCCATAATGAATGGGAATAAGCTACACTTCGTGGGAGCACATACGTGCTAATTAGTACCATTTCTTCTGCAATTATATTTTAATTAAACAATCTTTAACAGAAATCAGACTGATAGCAAGTCCTCCCAAAAACAAGCACACAAAAAGCCTGTGCCTCTTCAGCTTTGATGGCAGGGAGCTTGGATTCTCAGTCACCACCGCAAAATTGCAGCAAACAACACCACATAACAAAACCCAGGAAAATTATTACAGTATTTCCATATGTTCATAAACTAAATAAAACCATGTGGAGATACCTTCTATCACCTCTGATGTCTCAATACCACTAGCCAATGAGTTACTTGTAACATTCCTGACAGAAAAGGCAAGCTGATTTTCCCTTCTTCTTTTGTTCTATTCCAAACATTTATCCCGGGAAGTGGAATTTCAAGTCATTTAATTAAAATTTTCCTCCTATTAAAACCACCCAGCAGCCTTCAAAAACCCACACCAAAATAAGCATAGATATAATTAACACTTACAAGACTCAGATTACATACAGCACCACCTGCCTGGCCTGCTAGCTCAGAGGGATGGCCACTAACCTCACCCAAAGACTGCACATACACGTGGTGGAATATGAAGGCACACCTCTACTGATCCTGGCTTAGTTATCTCAGCCCCCATCAGTACAGAGTAAGTTCAAAGTCCCCTTACTGATTTGTATTTATTGCTAAAGACACTCACGCCAAACTTCAGAACACTTGCATTATTTAATATTGCACTGCTCGTGATGTTTCTCTTCAGCCAGACCTTCATGAAAACTATAATTATTTAGAGCATACTGAAATCAAACCTCAATATGACCAGGAAGTTTGAAACAGTAGAGCTGAAACATGCCATGTTTCCAAGATGTTCAAGTTGTTCCTGAACGTACTTCGAATTACAAGCAAGGTCAGTCTCTGGGCTTCTGTACTCTTAAGCACAGGCAAATAAAGAAAACTAGGGGAAAAAAAAAATTTCCTGAATGGAATTATGCAAAAAACAAATGTTTTGGACATCAAGGAGGAGTACCTATTATTGAAACAAGCAACCGTCAATATTAAACCAAAATTCAGCCTTATTTTAAAGTAATTTCTGTTATTTATATTTATATTTTTTTCACATACTTTGGACTACTTCGCCATAATCCACTGTTAGATCCAGTCCAACATTTCCATGTGAAATCTTTGAAATTGCACAGGTAATAGTCTTAAAGCTAGTGTAGATCAAAACCGCTGCCAGAAAGAACAGAATATCTTATCAGTATCTTCAGCACCAATCCATTCTTTGGAAGACCTTGCTTATCCATGTGCAACATACATTGCCTGAGAAAGTTAAGACTGTTTCAACCGAGAAGATAAGGAAATACTGGGCAAGATCTTAGTGAGGCAGCAATCTTGTTTTCATACACCAGCATCATTTCTAGCCTACACCTGCGTCAGAAAATTCATAGCATATTCTTGATTCTGAGTATCTGCTTTGTGGACTTCAAAGAACTTTTCCTCTCCAACCAGCAAGTTTTCACTGAAGTTTTCTGTTGTATCTCTGATGGCTTTAATATGGGGGTGCAAGGTTTTTCAGAGAAAGCTGAGCATTATTTATTGACCTTTTATAGAATTATAACAGCTTCATGGTTCTTTTCCCCTTTTTGTCACCGCTGTTAACACTCTTTTCACTGCTGTGTCCACAGAATTAAAACTAATAATTGAAAAGGGAGTGTTACAAGGATTCTGAAGCTGGTCTCTGGGACTATGAGGCAGAGAGAAAAGTGAGACTCTCTTGCAGGGGATTTTCCCTCTCTCCGGATACCGCAGTTCAGAGCAGCAATGCCGTGATCCAGAACCAGCACTGGGGACTCACCACCTACACTTGTGCTGAAGGCAGGAACAGAGCTGGAGACATATGGGAAACTTTAAGCCTCTTTTCTATTCCTTGCATTTTGGAGCTCTTCAATCTCTCCACTTCTTCAATCTCTCCAAAGACCAAAAAAAGGTTTACAACAAAAGTAAATAATAATAATGAAGTGGTAATGCATTTTTAGAAAGAACCAAATGCTAAGTAATAAAGTAATGTAAACAAAATAGCATTATTGCTGTTCATTTTTTCATGTTGCCAGAGGTACAGTGGATGATTTTCTGTCCTTTGGGTGTGGATCCATGATATTTCACAAAAACTTATATTAGCCTACTTTTTAATCTGTCACAAGAATAATGTTGCTGAGTTGGTAATGGACTTATCAGGAAAGCAAAATCTTTTTTTTTGCTATTTAAAGTTTATGGGTTTTTTTAAATATTCATTTTAAAACATTTTACATTTGAAAGCAATACATATTTTGATACATAAACCCACTTTCTCTATTGTCAGAAACCTGATTGGGATTTTGTTAATCAAGAGTTTTTCACATAAAAGACTTTTCTGTCACAGAAAAAACACAGTCCCAGACATGTACTAATTAAAGTAGAAGCTTTATCCTTTGTTACTTCAGGATAGTTGTATCAGTGGGATGGGACACGGTAGTACACATGTAGTGCTTAGGCTGATGTAGCCTAAGAGATGAAGCTACAGTTTCACAGCCAAAATGAAACTGTGCTAAAGTTAGTCTGTATTTAGAAATACCATCAATGATACCATAAATGGTATCTACATATTGCTAGATTGTTGATGAATTAAAACATCTATAAAATTGCAAAAATGCAGCAGTTTTATATTTGTTTCCTATTCTGTGTAGAAGTAACAAACTTCACAGATGCAGAATGACAGTAAGCCTCTGAAGGAAAAATCTGCATTTGTATTCTGAGAACTAGAAGGCACTTAACATGAGTTTTGTAATTTATTGCCATCATGGGAAGCATAAATTTCAGGAAAGCATGTGAGCTTCTCAAACTATATTCCCAGCATCAACCTATTTACAGAAAGAATTTCAATGAGAATTATAATTATATGTGAGGCTGACGAAAAGCATCTTTTCCCACATCGGTGCTGCTAGAAACTGTCAGTCAAAGCGTATTTAAGTATTTTTTCACCTTAATGATGAGATTCAGGGATGCATGCTACACTAATTGTTTCCTAAAAGAAAAAGAGAAAGAAAGAACTGAATTCTATATATTTCTATCAGCACATTATTAGAATTCTGTAGCTTACCTTAGTGTATTAATTCCTCTACAAAACTCAGCACAGCACAGCCAATTAAAAACATTAGTTAAAAAAATGCATACGTTACTAATTTGCCTCTGGAAAGCTCTTGTCTACAAGCAGCCAGATCATCATAACCACTGCTATAACTGATCTCCCAAACAGAACACATAAAAGCCCGAAGCTCTGCTTCTACACATCTCTCCAAAAAAAGCTACAGAATATTTGGGGTGGTTTATGCAGGTACTGTATTTCTAGAGTGCCTAGTAGCACTCTAGAGAGTAGACTCCCTACTATTGCCCTAAAATGCCATTAACACAAACTTAAATTAGATGAATGATGCCCTCTACTTCCTGGAACATAGGATGCAAAGAATGTTTAGGTAACATTTTCCAGCACTGCAAAATTTACTCCATTTTTTGTACTAAAAGGACAAAAACATCACGAGGTCAGAAACTTTTGTTCCTCTTAGCTCTTCAATAAAATCATATCCATTTGAAAATGTTCCAGATGTGTATTTTAGATGGAGGAGGAGCACTGCTTGGGATTTCTTCCCCCAAAATAATATCTGACAGGACTGACACCTTCAGCTGCCTCCTAAGTGCTTCCCGAGTGTAACGACAGCAGTGCGACCTCTCAGCGACGTGCACATTCCATAGGAACATGAAGAGAAAAGCAACACAATTTTGGAGAAAGTTTAAGGGAGAATTCACTATCCAGATAATGCCTAACTTCTGTCATCCACTCCACGCAGGACATAGATGTGGGCACGGCAATTTTCAAAGTATTTTGAGATTGTGTGTGCATTTCCATCTCTGGGCAAAAATCCTAAGAAGCCCAACATGAAATACCAGCCACAACACGTATTTCTGAGACTGG
>VYZW01035432.1:0-19825 GCA_013401315.1 Balaeniceps rex | reverse complement strand
TGCTTAGTTGCCGACTGGGGCTAAACCACGACACTGCTCTATACCAATCTGATAGATAGAGTAGGTGCAGTAATAAAGTGTTTGGCCCCTCACTAAATAATAATAAAAACTTCCCATTTTCCCAGATCTATTTTGAAGAGATTTCGGCATGAAGTCACAGACTTTATTTGCTTTGGTTTTGTTCAGATATTAGGGATTTATAATATTCATTCTGAGACAGTATCACAGGATATATGGGGAAAAGATTTGGGTCATTCATTAAACGCAAGACTTTTGGCAGCACCTATGGTAAAATATTTATAAACCATCATAAGAAATAAAACTGTAACAAATTCAGATTAGTATTCTCCACAGAGCCTTTTTTCCCCCTTCTATGCTTTATAAGGTTGGGTTAGAGATAGATGTCACATGTGGGAAATACAGAAAATACATGGTTGCCTTAATTATACCTAGATGTCAGGGCTTCACTTGAATAATATCAGTACTCATACTTTTCAATACCTTATTTAATTCTTGGGAAGGGTTGGAATATACATCCATACAACCTGAGGCACCTTACTAGATTCATTGACCATGAATTGAAATGACTTTATTTTCAATTTCTCATTTTAGAGCTATATGAAGGAGAATTGAACAGACTCAAACCATAAAATAAATAAGAAGTAGACAGGATTCGATTTCTAAATGGACCAAATAAGTCTTTTAGGACAGGAGAGGTGACTTTTCTCCAGTGAGCAATTTTTACCACTCCTGAATCCTGACAAGTGATCCTTTCTAAGTAAGTGGTATGACTCTGTGTTTTCATGAGATAATTCATACAGTATATACCATAGACCATACCATTGTTAGTCTATTATGTTGTCCACTTTCAATAGAACTTGTAACAATAAGGCACAACTATAGCATTAATGCGAATGAGAGAAAGACAAGTTTGGTTTTAAATAGATATTTTTTATTAAAGCATAAAGGACAGATAAAAGCCACTGATACATTAGCCACTAATGCTTTCATCAAAGATTTTATGGTTTATTTGTTGAGGTCCAGTGACATTCACAGATGCTGAGGACACCTCATGCAGTTAAACTGCAGGAACATGAGAAATATGAACCAAGCTGGAACAAAAAGAATACTTTAATGGTTTCAGAGAGATGTAAATATTATCTGTGCCAGCAAATGCTGTCATGAAGTCAGAGAACTGCGTATTGTCCTTCTATTTCAATAAGAAAAAACAGTTATCTGCTTATAATAATAGCAAGTATTTTAATTGACTTTTTTAAGAAAACTTGCTTATAGTTTAAAGTTTAAGAAAACTTTAAACTTAGACAAAACTTTTAATTCTGCAAACTTTCCTACTTCTCAGCACAAGAATTTCAGCCTTACTTAGGGAAACAGAGGTATAATGGCTGATCCTAACCAGGAATGTTAGCATTGAAGTGGTACCAAAGAAACTCATAGTACTTTTTTCTTTTTTCTTTTAGAGTGTAAAAATATTGAAATCATAACTTGCCTTTTTCTTTTCAGATAGAACAAAGTCATTACATTAAATTCCTCAAAATCAAATGCTACTGACATAAAAATAACTCCCAAGAGGAAGAATTAAAAAAGATGACCCATATGTACTCCAGCCAACCTACACAGTATTCATTAGCAGTGCTAGAGCTGTCAGTAGGTCAGAACAGTTAGTGGAACAATTTGCCAAAGAGCCAGATGCTGCTATTGGAAAGATACCAACAGCACCTCATCTGTATGGCTCTGGGCATTGAAAAAGGAGTCAAGGCAGCAAATAAAGAAAAAAAGCTGCCTAGACCTTCAATCCTGTCCAGAACTGTAATTCAAATGAAAACACTAGTTAGATAAAACAGAGTCATCGTTTTCTTATTCTGTGGACTTAAAGGATATTCCACATGGATTAAAAGATAGAGATCATATTCTCAGAAGTCTTTTTTTTTTCTCTTCTTTGTTCACCAAAGGTAGGGGAAAATGGGAAATTAAGCAGCTGCAACTTAGTTTCTCTGAGTATGCCAACATATTCCCAGCTCTTGCAAAATAAACCCTGTCAAAGTTCTGACTCAATGCATAGTTCAGCAATGATATAAAGCTGAAGAAGCCGCATTCAACACCAAGAAATTGTACCTTGGAGTTCTTTTTTACACAAAAAGTTTAAATCAAAGACTGTTTGTTACAAGCTCTGCTTCATTTGTCTCTCTGGGTCATCCTGATGGATCTCTTTAAATATATTTAAAGTAAGTGGAGGATTCATTTAGGAGTTATTTCAGGAAACAGGTTAGAAAAAAACCCCAACACTTAACCAGCAACAACAGGTGAAATGTTTCATTAAACATTATATTCCATGGCATAAGAAATAATACCACAAGTACAGAACTGTTCCAATCAAATTTAGAAATAGCATCTGCTCGAAATAGCTTGCAGATGAAGAATTACTTTATTTAGGCAAGCTCTAATGTGGTGATATCACAAAGGCTTATGCCAGATTTTCAGAGAAGAATGAGGATATGGCTGAGCTGTTACTCCAAACACTGGCAGGCTCTGTATTTGTGGGGCAAATAGCGTCGAGTTCTGTCTCTGGTGGTACATTGCACAGTGCCTGCTTACAGTGTGCTGTCAGTATCCTCTCTTCTGATCTACAAAGACAAGAATTCAGATAGGAAAAGAAAGCAATGAAGCAAAAATTGTACAGTTTATATACTGAAGTATTTGAAAGAGCCTGGCTGCTACAGCAAAATATTGAGGGCCAGGGTCTCCCCATTTGCTTCATAAACATGGAGTTTACCCAGCAATGGCTTGATTGAGTGGCCATTAATGCCCATTGTCCTTTCCCTCTTGCTTTTAATGCTGTGTGTCCCCTCCTTGCCTTGCTAAGTACATGTCCTTCAAAACTGGGGAGGAAATCTCTGGCAGTTTTATTATCTGCTGCTATTCAGGCACTCTGAGAAGCTCAAGCAGAAGTCCTGGTGTCCCAGAAGATTGACATAAGAACTGCAAGTGGTTTGTTTTCCTTTTGCAGCATTTGAATAACGCAGATAGTGGAAAACTTGGCAGTAAATATAGCCCAGCATATTGACAGTTGCTTTCTGACCTTTTTGAAAGTGTATGTGTATTTCTCTGGAGGCCTGGTCCCTCTCTCCACACATCAAGCTATGTTTTGCTGGGTGCTCCACGTTTCCTGCCTAGCTGCAAACTCCATCCAGGAACAGGTGACATAACTAACATCTCTTACACAGATAGGAAGGCAATGTGAAACCACCTCACAGAGCCTGCAGAGAGACAATTTATGCAAAACAGCAGGCACATGGCAATGTGTTCCTATGTCCACTATGCTGCAGGCCCCTGTGCATACCCCACCATATCACTGGTTGCAGCAAGAATAGTATTGTATCCGTGATTTCAGATGGGGACATTAAAAGTGAGGAGAGGAAGACACAGGGTCGGAGAAGCTGAATGCATGGTATGTTTTGGGTGGGTGGCACACATGTTAGCATATTGACAGAAGAGAGTACTAATCATTTGGAGAAGTGTAGCAGGTACTGGATTGCAGAGCTTAAACAGGCCAATGGAACGGGACTCCAGGAAAATGAAAATCTTCAAAATTGCCTTTTCTAGTACAATTTAGGATTGTCTGTCTTCTGGGTTTGAAATCTCAATCAGCTCTGCTAATTTAGTGTTATATAGAAAGGGAAGCAAGGGAATAATACCACCTCCTTGCTGTAGTTTTTTGTCAGAGTTCTTTTCCTTTGAAAGAACTCTTCTGAAATTTCTTTACTGTGCCATCCTGACAAGATTTCAAACTCTGTGCTTCCTCTTTTGACCCAGAGGGCTCCTACTGTGCAGTGAGTAATAAGCCACTGCAATTTAATCAAAAGGAGAGATTGCAATGTTTATTCATTTATCAAATTCTTTAAAATTAAAAATCTTGCTGGAGCTGTCTGATTCTATAATCAGTTCAGCTGCCCTGCCTGGGCTCTCTCTCTAGGTGATGCGATACTGGCCTTCCTTCTGCACCATACAGTAATTGACATGGCACGCAAGAGCATTCAGGAAGGCTCTTGCACACCCTGAACAGTGCTTGCATACAAAAAGGCACAATGCATCAGGCTTTATTTATATTTTCTTATTGTAGCAGTTAACACTTAAGATATATGAAACTATTTGAGAAACAACAAAAGACATAGGCTGTCTCCATTTTCAGTCTTTTATTTTTCACATGTGTTTTTAAATTGCTCTTGAAGGTGTGTGGGCACAAGCCTGGAGATCAGGGAAGAAGGCACAGCTGCCCCCCTGACTCCAGGTTGGCCACGGTGATAGGCAGCAGCTGGACAACAGGCCAGGCAGGTGGATGCCATTAGCCTGGAAAGGAGCAATGAAACACTAAGCTCGTCACAGATCAGAAGTGCCAAAAAAAAGATAGTCAGGGTGGGTAGGTACAGTTTGCTGTGTGGGCTTTTTAAACTTAAATTATGCTGCTGTTTTATTTGAGGTTTTTGTCTATTTTATGTTTAGGGTAATGGTAAGATTCAAAAACTTTGGATATATGTACTGTTTTAAGTGGTATGCAGGGAGGGTAGCAAGGGAAGAGAAAATACATGTGAACGAAAATCAAACTAGCTGTGAGTAACCCATTGGCTTTTATGAGACATTGGTCTGCAGTCCTGTTTTATGAGACTGGTTGGAATCTATGAGAGACTATTGTTGCTTCCTGTACAGGTGATTCATTGCTTTTGCTCCACCTTTCTGTCCATAGCTACGGCTGTGTGAGAGGCTGGAACTGTAGTAAGCAGCCAAATTCTCATGCCCGTTTCTCTGAACAGGTTGACTACCGATAAGAAGTGACTTGCTGGGTGTGGTATACTAGTAGCAAGGCAAGTTCAGTTGAGCTTTTCCTAGGGAATGCTTATGCCCAGCCTCCCTGGCCTCTGTAGTGAACATGTAGGTAGCTTAACCACCTTCTCAAGATGGTAAATAAAGGATGACCTTCTATTTTAAAGCATGTGTAGGAAAAACACTATGCTATTAAATCTCATCTCTTGTTGAAATATTAATTGCCCACTCTCCTTTTCTTATTAGAAAGTAGCTAAACTTGAAAAATAAGGTTAGTTAGTTCTCAAATACTTGATCTCACATCTCTTTTTTTCTTCAAATTGAGGTACCTCTACATATAAAAATCAACGTCTATTTTCTTCTTCTGCACAGTTTGTTCCGCAAAGCCATTTTATTAAACTATTTAACTGAAGAATAAATCATGTCAAGCTTGATCAAGTATAATACAGGTTATTCTAAAAGACAGTGGCAGAGCTCCTTTAGCAGTGCCACCTTTGTCATACCTGAACTAGACATTTAAAATGAAAAAGATCTGGAAAGCCTTTTAAATGCAAATAGATTAGGTTTATCCACTTTTCATTTGAGCAACTTATTTACTACCTGTGTGCTCCCTGTAGGTAAGATTGTGCACCACTAACACTGACAACCTGTAAGATTTATATTTCTGTTGACTTATATGAAGTGCCTTCTAGGAATGCTGTAGCAAAATAACAGTCTTATTGCCATGAGTCATCACCCCCAAAATTTTGTTCTTTATTTTAATTGAAAACTTTTAATATTTTAACTGCTGTAATAAGACAAGTGTGAAATACTGTGTGTTCTCTTAAGAAATCACCAGTTCAGGATCTTCTGGAAATAATACTGTCAAATGAACTGTGAACTAATTATTCTGGCAGACTTCTGGCACCCTTTGCCTGCCTTTCCAAAAGTAAACATAGGCAGGGTTTGAGAGGATTTTATCAGGATCTTAACACTATCTTCAAAGCTGCATGCAATGAGCTTTCTCACATAGTAACAAGCTTTGGAGATGCTTAGTCACTACTGTTGGTTTCTGTGGGTTATACTAACAGGCATGGTGTTTGGATGCCATTATGAAGACCATATATTATTCTCACATATCCTCACAAGACCTGACAGAAGTAGTGACAGGTAGATTTCTCCAGGTGAAAATCTTTCTGTTCATAAAAGTAGTTGGATTTCTCAATAGGTATGTTCTAGGTCAAGTAAAACATGAGGTGAACTTGAACAAGGACATTGTGGATAAGCCTCTGCACATATTGGAAGCTATAAATGAATTTTACATCTGTCTATAAAAGCAAAACACCTGCATTTGGTAAACAGAAAATATCAGCAAAGCCAGCAGTAGAAAACAGTGTAAATTGAGAGTGAGTGACAATTGTGGGGTACAAAATCACATTCTGATAGCTTTCACAAAAGTTTTTTATGCTTACAACTGGATTTTGCAGCTAGTTTGAAATGTCAGCACATAACGTAGATAAAGTTTGTAAACGTACCAGTTATGGTGAAGGTGATGCCAATATTACCTGCCTTTCTAACATTATAATCACTAACAACATACATGAAAATCCTCATATCTGAAGCTCCTTAGAGGATAAACTGGCATTTCCTACATTATTAGGTAGATGTTTTAGGTCCCATAGGGACACATGACCTATTTTGATATGCATAAGGTGAGTTACAGGTTTCGGTTATTGTTGTAAGTAGGCTATGGACAGTAAACACAAGTCCAGACCCTCCTCCCTCCCCTGTGCCCTCATTCCCCTCCTTTGTAGTAAGACAAAGTTTCCATAAAGCAAGTGAGACTCAGCCTGGAGTTTATTTGAAAATTAGAGCCTAGGCTTGCACATTTTTGTGGCTTTCATGTGTTGAAAAATGATTCCAACATTTTCTTGGTAGGACAAAAGCAAGCTACAATTAATGACATTTTTTTTTTAATTCTCAGTGTTATTAGTTTATTTATATATAACAAATTTCAATTCCAGGTTTACTTAGTTTATTAATTCCAGGTTTATTTATTCAATTCTGGAATATTTTATCAAAAAGAATATTGATTTCCAGAACTATTACTGATGGTATTTGTTGCTTGTGAAATACTAAAAGGAACAGATAGTGCTGTGTGGTGCAGTTTGATATGTTTGCCATAGTATGTCTCAAATAGGCAATTTAATTTTATATTAGATTTCTTTGGGCTGATTTTTATCACAATGCTTTCAACTTTTTAGTTATACAGTATTGTATTGTACTTTTCCAGTTTTATATTAACTTCAGGAGAATGGGAAAGTAAACCAACACACACAGGACTTTATGCAGGAATCAGTCATGGCTGTTGACCTAAGCCTGAGCTGAGCTGAGTTTTGTATATATGCAAAGCAGCTTTTTGGTCTTTTTGACCATGTACATTTAAAATATATATGGATATATACACACACATCTCCTTCCTGAATTTTTAATACACTCAGTAGACATATGTATTTGATGAAAATTTTCAGATAATTTCTGTAGCCAAACTGAGTTCAATCAAGCAATTCCCTTAATAAAACCAGTAAAATGTTGGGGACCCTTTTTGTTCCTTAAAATAGCATAATGGAGATATTAAAGAAGTGCTTTGGGCATGAGGAAGAGACATCTTAAAAGAATAAATAGTAGTCCTATGGTAAAATCTTTTCAAATGCAAATTGGTAGCTCTAGCAATCCTTATCACTGAGCTGTTTGAGTCATTTGAACACCAGAATCAACTTGCTCACAAAGATAGGCTGAGTGCTGTGAAATATTTATTTATTTACTTCTGCCAAATTACTGTTTGTTTTCAGCAAAACCAAGACATTCTGCTAACATTTAAATATTAAAGCTGAAGACTCGATTTCTGCTGGTTGTACCAAATAGTTGTGGTTTTTGGATAAGGCCAAGTCTTGAATTCTTTGGCTAGTTCTGTACTCCCTCTAGCCCTTCACATAGGTTCAATACAGACAAAACGTTCACTGACCTTGACCAGCTGTTCAGTTAATGCTGCTGATATTCCTCATTCCAAATGCCCTCGCACTGGAAGACCGTGGATTCTACTGGAAGACACTTTAGCTGGTAACCTGTCAAGCTTGAAAGACTACACGATCCTCTTTCTGACAATTACAATGCTTTTTCCAACGCACAAATGACCCCTCTCATTATCTTTTTCCTTCCTATTCTAGAATAACAGGTTAAAATAAATTTTGTGACCACCTGCTAATCTCCACCCTATACTAGCTTAATCCAAACTCCGCCTGTGTTCCCATGACGCTGGAGTAACAGAATTCCCAGAGCAATGTTGCAAAGAGTGTGTCTGTTTAAATTCACTGTGTCCAGCCTCTCTGCAGCATTAGGACATCCTGTTCATCTACAGAACAATGATGCTCTGCTCTCCAAGGCAGGCTCTGGAATGGAAACTACAGCCCAGAGTTGGGAAAGAATTCTTCTGTTTTAGTAGTTAATATACAAAAATAATTATGCTAGGCAACTGAATGAAAAATGACCAGACAATGGCAGTCTGTTGGCTTCATAGCAGAGAGATAGCTTTAAGAAATTTTTTTTAAGAGATACAAATAGAGCAGCATAATAGATAAAATTTTAGCAACAATGATCTCATATTTTTTATCACAGTTCTTATAGTAGTTAATGGAGTCAAAAACAGCCTAAGTGTGTCAGACTTGGTGGGGGGAAAAGATAAGCAAAGGAAAATTGCTTCAAAATAGGAAGTGAATTAGAAATCCAGAGTTAGAAATCCATATTTTTTATATCTGTAAAGAATTCTTTTAAAACCTGGGGGGAGGTGGAGCTAAGCTGACTTTGTGGCCTGACATTACATTTTTAGCCATAATAGCTTTTTAGTGATTCCAGCCTGGAACTGGAGCTAAATAAGTCTGTTCAAGAATGAGGTGCAGTTTAATTGCATCACTGCGCATTTTCATGACATGAGTTTGCTTTTGCATGATTCAATACTGCACTGTGTGCACAAAGTCACCCAAGCCAGAAATGACTTGGTCTCAGCACTGTGCTACACACAATGTACTTGTGCCCTTGGAATGAAAAGCAAATTTCTAAGTTATAAATTGAAGTAGTTAGAGGTTCAGAGCTTCTGAATATGTAGTGCAGTATGGAATTTTACTATGCCTCTTGAGAATGAAGAAACACTTGTAATTTTAAGTTTTATAAGGCTACATAAAGTTTTATTACTCATTTCTTGTGAGAGATCCTGCTACATATTTTGCTGTAGTAAAAAAATATTTAGTGATATAATATTATCACTATTTTATTACAGCAGAATGTGTAGCTGGACACCCTGGGGAACACAAAAGCCTAATGAAGTTTTAGCATAGGCTATAAAGACTCTTTGAGAAAGAGTCAGGCTCGGTGTTTTGGTACTATGATGTAGACCTAAAGCAAACTGGGTGCTGTAGTTTCCAGAGGGTCTAATGAACTTGTAAACCAGGAATTTAACCTGTTGGAAAAGGAAATACTAAAAAGGAGAGAACTAAATAAATAGTCTTTCATAATTACGCTGGTAATGGCGACGCTTGCTTTATTGAAAGTTAATTCTCTTTGATCTTTTCTTTTTTCCAGATTTTAACAGGTCATCAGATGACTTAATGTAATGTAATGACTTTAATTAGTGCTTTCAGATTGTGAACAAACAGCAGGTTTTCTTCTAAGTGCACCCTACCTTGTACCTTAACATCAACTACTTCCACTGTTTACAGTGGTAAAGATCACTGTTAGCAAGAATTTATTAAGGATTAGGATGCATTAATGGAAAACAATCACCATCACCTCTAAGATGTATATCATACCAATGCATTGTAATTTAATAAAAGTAAGTTATATAAGCTGAAAATGTTTGGGTTTATGATAAACATCAACTTTAGGAGGCTGCTTAGCAGGAAAAAAATGGGTGCTGTGGCATTACTTGCAGCTGAATGTACTCAAAAACCACAAGCTGAAACTTGGAAATATGTACTGAATGTCAGCCATAGTTCCCTTCCATGCTATAATGAGATGGCTGGAAGATGAGTTGCAAGGCCATTCAGGGTGGAAGGAAGAGGAGAGGACTCCATATTATGATATCAGACAGGGATTTGCCTCTCCTGTGAAACATGCCAGCCTCTAGCTATGCAGCAAGCCCAGAGGTGGGCAGCGCTCTCTGCCAGAGGCTTTGAAGCTTGTTTCCCTCCTCTGTTTGTCTTGCAGAATGGCTCCAAGTGGTATGTGTGGAGTCTTTACCTAAGGCTTTGCCACACTGTGAGGGGATTTGGATAAGAAAACTGAGGAAGCAGATTGGTTTCATTGACTTTAGGCTCTGCTGTGCTAGTAGGTGCTATTAAAAATTATTTTTAAGTCATAAATATAATAATAACCAGAAATTGTATAGAAAAAACTATTTATATAATTTTCCTGGGGGTTTATAATTATAATTACAGTTTCTTTCAATAAATCATAGAATCATAGAATCATAGAATGCTGTGGGTTAGAAGGGACCTTTAGAGGTCATCTAGTCCAACCCCCTGCAGTGAGCAGGGACATCTTTAGCTAGATCAGGTTGCTCAGAGCCCCGTCCAACCTGACCTTAAAGGTTTCTAGGGATGGGGCCTCCACTACCTCTCTGGGCAACCCATTTCAGTGCTTAACCACCCTCATTGTAAAAAATTTTTTCCTTATATGTAGCCTAAATCTACCCTCCTTTAATTTAAAACCATTACTCCCTGTCCTGTCACAACAGGCCTTGCTAAAAAGATTGTCCCCATCTTTCCTATAGGACCCCTTTAAGTATTGAAAGGCAGCAATAAGGTCTCCCTGCAGCCTTCTCTTCTCCAACAACCCTAACTCTCTCAGTACCCCTAAGTCCTTCTCCACAGGGCTGCTCTCAAACCCCTCATCTCCCAGCCTATATTGATCGGGGGTTGCCCTGACCCAGGTGCAGGACCTTGCAGTTGGCCTTGTTGAACCTCATGAGGTTCGCACAGGCCCACCTCTCCAGCCTGCCCAGGTCCCTCAGGTGTGTCAACTGCACCACTCAGCTTGGTGTCATCTGCAAACTTGCTAAGGGTGCACTCAATCTCACTGTCTATGTCATTGATGAAAATATTAAACAACACTGGTCCCAGTATGGACCCCTGAGGAACACCACTTGTCACTGGTCTCCATTTGGANCACAGAGGTGAGGCTGACAGGTCGGTAACTCCCAGAGTCCTCCTTTCTACCCTTTTTAAAAATGGGTGCAATGTTTCCCTTCTTCCAGTCATGAGGGACTTCACCTGACTGCCGTGACTTTTCAAATATTATGGACAGTGGCTTGGCAACCACATCAGCCAATTCCCTCAGGACTCTGGGATGCATCTCATCAGGTCCCAGAGACTTATGTATGTTCAGGTTCCTCAGGTGGTCACGAACCTGATCTTCCCTTACAGTGGGAGGGGCTTTACCCCCCTGGTCCCCATCTTGTGGTCCATCAACTCGGGAGGGGTGAGGAGAGAAGTTGCCAGTGAAGACTGAGGCAAAAAAGCTGTTGAGTACCTCAGCCTTCTCCTCGTCTGTTGACACCAGGTCGCCATCTTTGTTCATCAGGGGAGGTACGCTTTCTTTAACCTTCTTTTCCTGGTTGATATACCGGTAGAAGCCCTTCTTGTTATTCTTCGCATCCTTTGCCAAATTCAGGCATACACATACACAGGAGAGAACACAAAAGCCTTATTTCTTGGTTTATGCTCATCACAAAAGAACAAATTATACTGCTTTCTGGATTAGAGCCTTGAATGGTTTAAATCATGGACAGTGTAGAGATTGCTCGTTCTTGTGCCAGCCAACTCCACCAAGCCCAGAAAAGGTACTCGTTCAGAAATAGTTGCCAACAAGCCCTTCCACCCTGGAAAGTGTTTTCCCTGCACAGCAAGACAGTGGATTGTTAAACTTTTGATGCTACAATAAAGCTGTCCAGGACTTCAGGCTGATGTTGATGACATGATTTACAGTAGTGTTACATGTCAACCAGAAAAGGAACGTTAAAGAAAGCGTACCTCCCCTGATAACAAGAATGACATAGACAGTGAGATTGAGTGCACCCTTAGCAAGTTTGCAGATGACACCAAGCTGAGTGGTGCAGTTGACACGCCTGAGGGACCTGGGCAGGCTGGAGAGGTGGGCCTGTGCGAACCTCATGAGGTTCAACAAGGCCAACTGCAAGGTCCTGCACCTGGGTCGGGGCAACCCCTGATATCAATACAGGCTGGGAGATGAGGGGTTTGAGAGCAGCCCTGCAGAGAAGGACTTGGGGGTACTGGTGGAANCTGTTGGAGCGAGTCCAGAAGAGGGCCACAAAAATGATCCGAGGGCTTGAGCACCTCTCCTACGAGGACAGGCTGAAAGAGTTAGGGTTGTTGGAGAAGAGAAGGCTGCAGGGAGACCTTATTGCTGCCTTTCAATACTTAAAGGGGTCCTATAGGAAAGATGGGGACAATCTTTTTAGCAAGGCCTGTTGTGACAGGACAGGGAGTAATGGTTTTAAATTAAAGGAGGGTAGATTTAGGCTACATATAAGGAAAAAATTTTTTACAATGAGGGTGGTTAAGCACTGAAATGGGTTGCCCAGAGAGGTAGTGGAGGCCCCATCCCTAGAAACCTTTAAGGTCAGGTTGGACGGGGCTCTGAGCAACCTGATCTAGCTAAAGATGTCCCTGCTCACTACAGGGCGGTTGGACTAGATGACCTCTAAAGGTCCCTTCCAACCCAAAGCATTCTATGATTCTATGATTCTATGTGAAAATTAATATGATTTGTTTCTGTATTATTGAAGAGGCTGCTTGATGCCTGGTCATTTTGGAGTTCCTGTCTGTGAAATTAAAGCTAAGAGTAGTTAAATTTTATTTGATTTTTTTTAAAATTAATATAAAGGAATCTAGTTGCTAGATGCTTGAGGTTTGTTTTTTGGGTTTGGGTTTTTTTTTTTAATCATTTGTTTTGTTCTTCAGGGAAGCTGCATTAATAAGCGCTCCTTCTATAAAAAATAAAAATTTGCAGTCTGGAAGCATATTACTAAAACAATAACATCTAGCTGACCCAGCAAGATTTAACCATAAAATATTAATTCCTCTGTTATTGAGAGGAAGAAATGCATTTCCTTCAGCTGAAATAGTAAACAATAATTTTGAAAAAGAAACTTCTTATAAACTCTATAACTATTGTATATGCAGTAAAAGCAAAGTTTCTATAGCTTGCTATAGCTGTCCTGCTAGAAGCAATAGCAAATGTCTTTACAAAGAGGAAAAATAAAAAATTAAATCACTGTTATTAGGATGTTTATCCATTCTGCCAGAGACATTTTATCTTACGTTATGGCTGAAATTGTTGTTTGAAGGACTTTGTGCAGGCAATTTTTACATTCAAAAAAAAAACCCAACCAGATTTGAAACCGGTTGTGCTGCTTGCCAGTACTGCCTGTTTCCTTGGGGCTGTCTTTTGGACAAGCAAACTGACCTATCAAGTGTGAAAATAAGGCAAAGTGGATATACCCTGACCATTATACCCTCCATATCTCTGCTGTATTGACTGGCCCCAGCAAGTTGATTCTCATCAGAGTTTCTTAGGTCTGGTATTCTGAGTTAAATCAACTTGGATAATATGGGTGAAAGGCACGGCATCTCAGGAGTACCCTGTAGTTCACACCAGTGTCAGAACTTAACGGTTGAGGTGCAATATAATAAATCAGACTCTATGCAGTGGCCTTAGCAATATGTTAAGATGATCTTTATGGTATTAAGGAATTTAGCTTTCTGCAAGAGAAATATGAAAAATAACCATACTTGTTTTGCAACTCTGTAGAACAGTTTTCCGTGAAATGTCGCCTCAAGAGATTAATGTAGCCTAAAAATTTTAGGGGTGCTCATTTGATGTGACCACATAAGATTAGGCAACTGTCATAGCTGGTGTAGTGAAAAGCTTCTATATTCCCATCATTTGCGTCTCTGCGGGAAATGGAGAAACACATGACATGTTTACTGGATCGTGGTTAAAGTGGTTGCCTAATTTACAAGCAAAGAACTCATACCCTGTTATGAAGGTCTTTGTGGATGAATTTTGTATGAAATAAACTAGTTCAGGAATATTCTATGTAGTTCATTAAATATATTGGTACTTTTCCTTCCTTCCTTCCTTCCTTCCTTCCTTCCTTCCTTCCTTCCTTCCTTCCACCTATTAAAGGAAGGTGTCTTAGTTGCCATGACTGCAAGCTTATAGCAAAGCATAAGACCTCTTTTAAAGAAATGCCAAATAATTTACTCCTTTTACGAATGAGTTACTTAATGTCTGTCAATAGCCATCTATGTTTAGAAGTAGCTACATATATGTCTGAAAGGCACCCGGCAATCTTCTCTTTCTAACAATGCAAAGTTTCCTGTTCTGGCTCTGCAAAGCTGTGAGATGTGAAACATTTCTATAATGTTGTCTGTTTTAAATGACAACTATTTAATCTATTTATGAGTTTAGAAGCTTGTTATCTATCACCCTGGAGGTAGTTTAGTTGGCATGAAATAAGAAAAACAGCTACACAGAAAAATTATCAAATGGTTTCACGTAAGATTGCAGGTGAAAGCTGTGTAGTAACTTATGTATACCTCATAGCATGCCAGCAAATGTACCCAAGCAGCATATCTTTTAATTTATTTTATTTTAGGACTCGGAAAAAAGGCAGTACACTTTCAAAATCTGGCCATACTAGGTTCTAAATTTGTGCTAATGATGGCTTTAAGAGTACAGCTCTCTGAAAGTGCAGTTCACATTTATGTTTGGGCCTAGGCTACATAGCTGAAATACAGACTGTCTTTACTACAAAAAGGAGTAAATTATGGCAGTCCTGTAAGTACCAAAAGTTGGTGGCATAATGTCACTACAGTGTGCAGATATTGATTGTCTGTTTCCTTTGACCTGTTTCGAACAGTGGAAAATTGTCAAGAAGTAGTTGTCACTTTGTGCCTTGGAATTCAATTATTTTCTCAGAGATAGCAAGAGTATGCTGTATGCCTGGATATTAGCTTATGTCACCCTACCCCAGGCTTGAACTTTGCGTGTAAATGACAGGTGGCACAGTATTACTGTTTGAGTGAATGTTCAAAGTGTACATGTAGACACCCCTTCAAAGTCACAGATGCTATTTTCTCTGATCTGTAAGAGGTGGAAACATGTCTGTTAAAAGTTAGCTACGTTACCATGGCATCAGCTGTGTCATTTTATATGTAAAATTACTTGGGTAGTTTTGCAAAACAACTTCCCTGGGAAAGTCAGATAATTATTTCCTCTCTATATATGCCTTCTCTTTGTTCAGTAAGAAAAAAAAAAGTTAACTTTAGCACAACATCACTATCAAGCAAGTTTGATAATATACTTATACAAAGATGTCAGCAGTCAGAGCACACATAAGGTATTTCAAAAACATGCAAGTTTTGCAAATTGCTCTTATGGATAAACAGCTATAGCTTCTTAGAAAGTAATAATAAAGACAAATGCTTCATGCCCAATAACATTGTTGGAACTGATTTTAGATTTCCACGGAGTTTCAAAAGTTAGTAAGACTTTTCTTAGAAAACATAACTCATATACAATATAAATTATTTCTTAACATTATATTTGCAAAAGGAAGCAGTCTCTTAAGGCTTCAAATACTACTGGGAATGGAGATAATTTCTCAGAAGTGATGTTTGGTATGACCAAACCTGAGGAGTTACTAAATTTCCAGACTACGGTATCCAAGAATTCCACAAGTTTACTTTGGGTTCATGAACTATTTTCCTTATTATAATTGAAGGCATTATTACAAAGAGAGCAAGTTTTTGGGTTAGAGTTATGTAACAGTAAATTTAATTTGCCAAATTGTTCATCATCTCTTGAAAGAGCAATTTAATGTACTATGTATATCCTTCAGGTTGGAAACCTGGCTTATTGCCAGGGGAAGGATAGTGTGAGTTTCTTATAAACCTGCTTTGCATATTTCCTTGCCCTGAGTATATAAAAATTTACTGCAGATGACTTCTCTGTTTGGGCTAAATATTACAAGCTGCATACAAACACTATTACAGTGGGAGAAAAGACACCATAGGAATCCTTCATTAATTTTTTGTATTCCCAAAATTAATTTAGGATCCATATACCTCCTCATGACATTATTTTGTGATAGAGAGAAGGCGTCTGTCCCCAGCACATTCAGATAGTTGATTACTTGCTTTCTCTCTCTTCTGCTTTCCCCACATATATCTTTTCTTGTTTTTGCATCTGGTCCTGGTTATCCATTCTTTGTTTGAGGAGGAGTGGTACACACTTTGCAGTTTCAGTCCCAGATACGTGTTCTTGAAACTCTTTGCAAGTCTGAATCAGCATCTGCAGTTTCAGATAAGAGAGTGAAATCGCTACAAAGCTTTTCTGCAGTCCTGTTTCTACTACACTGAATTTCTGACAATAGCGTTGAGTCAATCCACAGTATCATAGGCACAGACAGTCTGCATTAATGATAGCATCTGCTTCAGAGGAATTATAAATATTTCATTGATTATCTTCAAATGTTATTTGTAAGATTGTAAAGATCTAATTCCTATGTCTTGGGACTATTAAAATAAAATTGCAATAAAAGGTGAGGAAAAGGTGAGCCCGTTACTATTCAGCAGTGTTCAGCATAATCCTCCTGGGCCTGTTTAAGCACCTGGCCCAGAAAATGAGAGAGCTTTTATCCTCCAGGGAAACAGCAGCATGGGGGAAACCTGTCTTTCCATCACACTTTGTGACTCTGCATTAGATCAGCTACACGACTATTTCCAAGTCAGTATGCAAATAACTCTGGTAACGGGAACAGGCGATACTTGCTCTCTGAAGTTCATGGCCTAGCTGATCTGTGGCTCCTTGTCTGTCTCTGATGGTGAGGCCAGGAGGAAGAAATGCTATAGTCAGATTGAGTGCATCTCTGTTCTCCACACGCAGCATGTTGTGCAGCTTTATCGGGGTCTGCCTAATGATGGTTAGGAAACTCTTTGAGTCTGTACCCATGGTGTGGCATTTCAGACCCCTGTTACACAGTGTGGGTTGTAGTTCTCTTCTGCGTTCTGCTGTACAGTATTGTGGCTAGCAACAAGTCAGGGTTACAAATTATATTTGGAAGAATTACTGAAGAACATTTAAGATGCTATGCTTCATTCCACAATTAATTCTTGTGAGGGAATTTGTTAGGAGCACTTTGTCATCTTTTTCTTTCCTTTGTGAATGCACAGAAGCCTTTTTCTGGCTCATTTCATAGGCTGTAACTGTTGATACTATAAACAAAGTTTCCTAAAGACAGATGTCTGTGGGACTCCACAGAAAAAGGAAAAAAACCTCCTCAGATTCCTCAAGTACATCTTAGCAGCTGCAGTAGTTGGCACTGACTATGAGAGCTGTGCAACATTAAGTTTTATGGTTCTCTAAGCATTTCAGGTACCATTTTATACCATTCCATTGTATCAAGCTTTCCATTATTTTTGGCAGTACATCCTAAGGAATGTCTGCTTCATTCAAAAGCAGTGCTTGTGCCAGTCTCAAACGGGTGAAAAAAGGAAGATGGGGGTGGGGGGAGCTGTGCATGAAGGGGATACCACATTCACAAATTACCCTATGCTTAAGAAGATGCTCACCATGTTCACCAGTCACCTCATGTTTAAGGAGATCCTGATTTTTATGGCATGTTGAAATCACTTGGGAAATTCAGTGACTTTATTTGCCAGAATTAAAGGCTTTACAGAAACATTCATTCATATAATTGCTTTGCTTTCCTTTGTTGGCTAATATACTCATAGGAATCTAAACATCACTTAGAGGTGGAAAACTGGCTTCACTCAATTTAAGGAAAGAAAAAAAAATCTTTTTAATATCTCTATTACTGAAACACCTGTTTTGGGCAAAGTTGCATAATGTAAGATTTTGGCCTAAAGCATTTTGTAACCAACTAAACTGTGTTGGTTTGGATGATGTTAAAAGAACTTCTTTAAAGATGTTTCTTAGTTTTATGTCTAGACTTCAGCTCTGAGGTCATTAAGCAGCTGCATTTAGTAGCTGTTGGCACACTTCGGTTCTTCAGCAGAAGTCTGAATAAGGAAATCTGAAGGTAGTGTACTGCTGACTGTGCTTTAAGACACCATTCCTTTGGACAATAAAGGGTTAATTGTGAAAGGGTTGATTGTGAAAATGCTGCAACAAGCTATGAAAACCCTTCTTCAGCTTAGTTACACCATTGCCCTGGTAGAAGAGCAGGGAAACTGAATCCAGGCTCCTCTACTTCTGAATCAGCAATTCTCCTGGAAGGAACTCAAGGCTGTGTACACTTGTCCGTGTTTAAGGTTTAAATGGGCATTAAAAGGTACATTTGAGTGGGCAATGGGCAGGAGGGGGATGCACAGCTGAGATCACAGAGTGGTGGCTGTTACTACCCAGAAAGGTTGATACCTTGCCACTTTTCTTCATGCTATTAGTGTACTCCAGGTGTAATCCTGTTGAAATCATTGTGATTGTTCATATGATTATAGGTCAGCTTGTGTCAGTATGCCAGCACCTGGCCCAAAGGAAAGGGAAAAACGTCAATGAGACATTTTTCATTCCAGTTATGAGCAAGAAAAAGGGTGGGTCTTGCAGTTAGAATAGAGTAGGGACTGCCAGTGAAGTAAGTAAGGGTAAAGCTGATTATTGCCTGATGAAGGCAGAGTCCTTGTCACCTGCAATGGATGGGACACACCCTAAACAAAGATCAGATTCTGGGACTGACTCTATTTTTTCTGCTATCAGTTCACCATACTTTACTGAAGTTATGATGATATGAGGGGGAAATACATTATAAATTGTTCTCTCTTAAAAATCTCGACCCTCCACTTGGTATGTACAAACAAAAATTAGTATCAGTTTGAAAGAGAACCATATGGATTTGTCAGAAGCAAAAGATTTACCTGTGTTTTTTCTTTATCTCAACCCATGGGTTTTACTTCTTTTTTCCGATTCTCTCCCCCATCCCACCAGAGAGGCGGGGGAAGAGTGAATGAGTGGCTGTGTGGTGCTTAGTTGTCAGCTGGGGTTAAACCACAACATTTAGAAACACTGGAATGTTATCGTCTAAAGGAAGGCTGTAGTTCCCTCATTTAATGTCTCTGCTTTCCTTTTTGTTAAGAGTTCTGAGTTTTGTTAAGAGTGGCATTATATCTCCCACATATGATACGCTATGGTCAGGGCCTTCGATAGCTTTCCTGCTCACGAGTACAGAGGGATAAAAACATTCTAGAAATACCATTGCATTGTATCCAGTTAATTATAATTTGGTATCTTAACCTTTGCTGAACTGTTTGAAGGTACTTTAAGAAAAAATATGGGTATAATCTGTAAATATCAATAACATTTTCTGTAGGACAAGAAAATAAGAAAACTCTTTTTACTCTGTTACTGTTAGCTGAGAACTGGAATTCTTGAAACTCTTACTCCTGTGTTAATGCACATCTCATGTTTCAATACAGTATTGTTGGTAAAATACAGCTCACTAACATTGAGCAAGCAGAAGAGAATTTTCTTGCTACAAGAGTTTGTATGTGGTCACCATTTGATAGCTGCCTCTTAAAATGATATATCCAGGATGGTTAAAGATGTGAAATTACTTCGGTCTATGATATCCACACACATGGCTGCATTTGTTTTAGAAAGAGTTTTTATTTAAAACTTTTGACAAAAGCATCTACGGATAGCATGATACAAAACTGAGGCTGTGCAAGTATTCTGTAGTCTGTTATTGTGCATAGAACTAGCAAATGTCAGAAGCAAGTGCCTCCTCACAGGTACATAATAACCTGCTGAACACTTGTGTGCATGCAAGTTCCTCTGTTAGAAACAGGTAAGTGATTTCCTTATATTTTTTTTTGCTTGTCGTGGCTTAACCCCAGTTGGCAACTAAGTTGACAAC
>VYZW01035431.1:6470-22450 GCA_013401315.1 Balaeniceps rex | reverse complement strand
ACCCCCCCCCGTAGATAGTCAAAAACACTAGGTGGCAGTCTATGCCTGTAAGTACTTACTTTGACACAAATTGATAGTTCCTTTTTAAGCACTTTTATAGAGGTCACAGTCTAAATATCACCTAATATTATAGTAGGAAGAATTTAGTATATCAATACTCAGTAGTAGTACAGATGTTGGTTGCTGTCCAGACTGTTACTGAAGTCTCTCTGGAGAGATAGAGAAGAGAAGAAATTTGCTTTTAGAATAAATCTGTCATCAAATATAAAACCTTTTTTTGCCAGGAAAGCCATTTAAGCCTGAATGTAGAGTAATGTTTTAGTATAAACAGAGCTAGAGGTCTATATTAGTATGTGAAAGACGTCAACCTCATTGATTTTGTAAGGAAATAAATCCTAATTTTTGATCGGATGAATTTCTGATATGCTGCAAAGAATTTTGTTTGAAAATATTTAATTGAGGAATCATATGTGAACAAGTCACTGTGTGGAAGTTTCTTTTCCATGATAGTTATGACTTGTTCCTATACATCTTATGTCAGCATCTGAAATAGGCAATTCCAGTTTTCTGGCATTGCTTTGCTGCTCATGATCCTTCTATTAGTGTTAGTATGCTTTGCATGAACTGAATGCTTAGAAATCTGTTGCTGTATAATTCTCCATCCTGAAAATGGGTAGACTCCCTGAAATTTTTATGTGGAGAGTTCCTTTCAGATAAAGGAAGGGAAATAAGTCTTGTACAGTTTTTCCTTTGTCCCCTCCCTCTGATCTTGCACACTGGAAGACATATTCTTGTTTTATTTCTGGTCTCCTTCCCCATCACCCCCTGCCAGGTTTTTGATTGTTACTATTTTGCAGAGGTTGTGTACTCTAACCTGTGGAGTCTCTTTATTGAAGTAATGAATGCCTGCTTGTTCCATAGTCCTGCTGTCTGGAGATGTTTCCTGTCTCTAAAGCAAAGATGTAAACTGCGTGATTGATAGCCTGCTTCCTTGACTGCTGTATTTTTGTAGCCTAGGTAATGTGTGCAAACATTTATTTATTTAAAAAAGGAAAGTACATTATTATTTTGGTCTTTTGAAGAAAATGCTATCTGAGTGAAATAGCTGTACGTTTGTCTGAGTCTGCAGGTGGATTTGAAACAATGATCTTGGAGCGTGAATACATGTGTCCTATTGCTCTGCCTGAAGCGTGAAATAAAGTTGCAGCATGTAAAGACCAGTATCATCCACATGACAAAAATACAGAGGAGATCAGAGGTAGGGATTAGATGGCAGGAGGTAAAGAAATGGGAGGAAAAAACAGAGGATAAGGTAAAAATGGAGAAAGTGGACAGAAGTAAAGACTGAGAAACAAGAATAGCAGAAATAGTGATTGACAAGGAGGGCTACTCAGAAGAATACCAGAGTAGGTTTTTTTGGGTAACTCCAAAAAAAGACCCATCTAGCCTACTATGGCCAAAAAAGAAGATTTTGAGATTATATAAACAGGGGAAGTGAAGTATATATGATACTTTTCTTGAATACTCTCTCTGCTGTCCTCCAAACACTTACAACTTGAGCGCTTCCTTATCTAGAAGTGCCTCTGCGTAGTCATCGGCCTCAGTAGAGATTTGTCTTTAATAGCATTCTTGTCTACACTTGAAGGGAGGCTCTAGTGTGCACTTACTGCCATGTCAAAAGTCTGTCCTTAGCGAGGGTGAGGATCAAGAGCCTTCTGACTGTTTCAAAGCTTGATATTCTGAGAATGTGGAATAGGATCAGTCCTTGCTCAGAACTTCGAGAATGCAACAGAAGTAAGATTGGCTTGGCAGATCTTTCCCCATAGCAGTGCTTTGGGGAGACTGAGTTTTTTTGGTTTATGTGTTCACTTTTATAGATGAAATTTGGGTAGGTGGTAGAAACCAAACCCAGAAGAATTGGAAGAATTGAATACATTTAAAAAGTGGCATCTTAGATTGAGTTATTGCCCATGTTTGTTGTCATCTCAAAAAGTAATATACATCTTTAGTAATTCATGTCTCTGTGCTAACAAATATTTATGTACAGGCTTTCCAATACTACAGCTGTTTGTAGGTCTTATCGGTTACATGCAAATGTCTCACACTGATGTATGCATTTGTATGTATGTGTTTGGACAATATGTTTCAGTGAAGTTATATTTTACTCAAAAGCTGGGACGTTACTCTGCTTGCCAAAAAGTTTGCACTATAGAGAGGAAAGTTGACCTAGTAAGGAAACATGAAAGACCAGAATTTACTTCTTGTTGCTAAGATTTCATGCAAGTTTGGATAGCCAGGGAACTAGCAGCTTCCCTTTAGAACAGGAGTAGTGTTTGAGCCTTATGGCACTTTAACTAAGCAGATTGCAGTTCATCTGCTTTCCTTGGTACATGTGGTGTCTAATTAGAGCTCATTAGAGCTTTTTATGTTCCTGTTAATGTATCTGAAAAACTGGAGTAAAAAAATAATTTTGACTGTAGTCCTCTGAAAGTAGTCTTGAATTATCCGTGTAGCAGAGGTTAAGGGAGTTGGAAGAAAGATGGTCAGCTGGTGAAAACATGAAAAATCCCTTTCTCCTGTTGACCAACTCGCAGAGAGTCACGGGGGCTTCAGGAGCTAGCGGGTTAAGTGCAATCGCGTTTGATGAATGCTCGAATGAAAGAAGGATGTTGGGAAGAGAAAATATGTTTCTGGAGTTGTGTGAGGCAAGGAAGGAGCATTAGACCAGTGCCTGTAAGACAGAGCTTTTTGTGAATGGTGAATTTGGGTAGGAGAAGGAGATAGTTATTGGACTGGAAAGAGGTTCTATTTAATTAGAGGAATGAGAACTTGCTTATAGGCAGTGCTCTCACACATTAGAATAAAAATGGAAGTATTGGTGATCACTGACCTCTAGAGAATAAGGTAATTCCAACGTGATGTCCCAAAACCAGGTAGTGAGTGGAATTCTGAAACAAATCATGTAAAACACCTTCACATATAAGTAAATTCAGTGTTAAGCAAGTTAATGGTGAATTACAGAAATGATAGGCACTGTTGCTAAAGGTTTTACAGCTCCAGAAGTTGCATGAGGCAAATGGTGCTGGAGGATTTTAAAAGTTCAAAGAATCACTTCTGTGATTCTGTGATATTTTTGGAAGACATCTTTAAAGAAATTAGAAAGGTGTCTAGTAGTATCGTCAGTCTTCTGCAAAGCCAGCTATGAGTTGCGTATGGATGCAGTGAATCCATGTGTTGGTACCCAACCTAAATAGATTTTCAATATGAAATTGGAAAGAATACGGTCCTTAGTAAGGGAAGTTTTAGTCTAAATATTATGTGCATAGGATTCATCTTGGCAAACACACCATTTAAAAGCTGGATCTGATATATGCAGGTTGTTCAGGCTTCCTCCAGGTTCCATATCAATTCTAGCAGGTAATTTGTGCTGCCCATTCAAGAGTATTCAAGACTAACTGATCATAGAATCACAGAATCATTTAGGTTGGAAAAGACCTTTAAGATCATCAGGTCCAACCATTAACCTAACAATGCCAAGTCCACCACTAAACCATGTCCCTAAGTGCCACATCTACACATCTTTTAAATACCCCCAGGGATGGTGACTCAACCGCTTCCCTGGGCAGCCTGTTCCAATGCTTGACAACCCTTGCAGTGAAGAAATTTTTCCTAGTATCCAATCTAAACCTCCGCTGGTGCAACCTGAGGCCATTTCCTCTTGTCCTATCACTTGTTACTTGGGAGAAGAGACTGACACCCACCTGGCTACAACCTCCTTTCAGGTAGTTGCAGAGAGCGATAAGGTCTTCCCTCAGCCTCCTCTTCTCCAGGCTAAACAACCCCAGTTCCCTCAGCCGCTCCTCATAAGACTTGCTCTCCAGACCCTTCACCAGTTTTGTTGCCCTTCTCTGGACATGCTCCAGCACCTCAATGTCTTTCTTGTAGTGAGGGGCCCAAAACTGAACACAGTATTCGAGGTGCAGCCTCACCAGTGCTGAGTACAGGGGGACAATCACATGCCTAGTCTTGCTGGCCACAGTATTTCTGATACAAGCCAAGATGCTATTGGCCTTCTTGGCCACCTGGGCACACTGCTGGCTCATATTCAGCTGGCTGTCGACCAACACCCCCGGGTCCTTTTCTGCTGGGCAGCTTTCCAGCCACTGATCCCCAAGCCTGTAGCGTTGCATGGGGTTGTTGTGACCAAAATGGAGGATCCGGCACTTAGCATTGTTGAACCTTATACAGTTGGCCTTGGCCCATCGATCCAGCCTGTCCAGATCCCTCTGTAGAGCCTTCCTACCCTCAAGCAGATCAATGCTTCCACCCAACTTGGTGTTGTCTGCAAACTTACTGAGGGTGCTCAATCTGCTATTACATAGCAGCCTGCATTTCTCTTTCATGGCATGTCTTTCTATTTGCCACCAAGGGAGTCTAGGTGACTGCTTAAGTGAGATTCCTAGAAATTGTATGCCTGGTTAGACTACCTTCTAAGTTTTTGAGCTATTGTAAATTATTTTTGGACTGAAAGGGTAGTGTAAATGAGTTGTTTTTACTTTTCAGTAGGGAATTCTTGAATAATGCCATTTTAGTTCACTTGCAACTATTTGGAAATACGGGTAGAATGTGAATACTTTAAATGGGAATTTTTATTTCAAAGATTCTCTCAGTTCCTGGAGGATGCCACTGTCGTGTCTCCCACCAGAAATGGGTGCTTGCCCAGAGTAGAAGAGACTTGGCCTCAGTTCTGTCCCCCAGGAGTTCTGAACTTACTCCCAAAAGAGTTGACTGAGATATCAAAGCTGATCTCTGTGGAGATGCAGCAGAAATGGTTTTGTCAGCAGTTTTCTTTTGAAATGTTTTGGAATTAATTTGTCTTTTGCTCATGTGATTAATTTGTCACTGTTTGGGATCCTCTGTGTGATAGCAGGATGAACAAGAGGAATATAGGTTTCTTCCTTTCTGGATTAATGTCCCATCACCGGTTGGAGGGTCTTTCACTCATGGCTTTTATTTTTCTCTGTTCTGGTTTCTTTTAGCTGTTCTGTTTGGTCTGCATTATTGCTGTCCTCCACTTTTTGTTTCTCAGTCCTTACAGAGATGTACTGCCTACAGCAGCTTATGGTACTCTCATATAAAGTCAATTAGAACAAAATGCTTTTCGTAAGGTTTCTGTGTAACATTGCTAATATGTTCTGGAGAGATGTTTGCTGCCTTTATTAGCTGTGTGGTGTTGACTGTCAGTTTGTGGTATGCTTTAGTCCCTAAGTCCTTTCTATTGTACTGCTGTGCAGCCAGTAATTGCTTCTTTTCTGGATGGGCAACTTGATAAAATGAACAGTAAGAACAACTGTGTGTCACTCCTATATGTAGGATAAAACAAAATCAATCTCAGATAATTTCCTTTCAGGTAATTCTGAATTACATATATGGCTAGAGACATTCATACATGCAGACGGTAGTAAAAGAGGAATAACCAGCTTCTATTTTTTTCCTCCTTACTTTTCATAGCTAAAATAGATTTCCTCACGTGGAGTAGAAACGGTGCAATAAGTATGCACACGTAACTTGAAATTTAATTCTTTTCTTGCCCTATTCTGTTCAAGCATATAGGCTTGTTTTATAAATAATCCTTCCTATGTTTTAGTATTTTGATGCAGCTAGAAGCCTAGATAAAGTTGGTAGGATTTTTTTTTCTTCCAAACCATATTAAAAAAAAAAAGTGTGAAATGGTATGGGGAACAGATTGTAAACAGTGATTAGTGTCTGTTCAATCAGTCCAGGATATTTTCTTGCAAACTGGAAAATCACAGAAGAAAAGGAAAATCAAGAGAAGAAATAACACTTGTGTTGAATCTTGTGAGGGTGGGGGGAGTTGAATCAAAGATTTCCCTTGTGGAAAATTTCAAACACATCAAAAAGCAAGTGACTGAACTGCATATGAAACCACAGTTATAGCAAGAAAATAACATCCTTATGTCAGGATGACCTAGCCACATTAGCAATCAGCTGGATGCTTTAAAAATGATTTTATTTATCACTTCCATATTTGTTTTCCTCTACTTTCTGCCTGCCTTACAGAATTAGATCTCTGAAGCACAGGGTATGTTTTGGGACAGATCAGCTGGCAAAGGCTGTTCTTAGCCTTCAGTGATGGAGATTCCCTGGCTTCCCTACACACGCGGTCCCAGTGCAGAATTGTTCTTATGGTTTGAAGCTTTTTCTTATTGATCAGTTTTCTCTGGATTCTGTTGCTGCAACTGAAGCATATGGGCCATCCAAAACTGGATACATTACGCTGGGTCTTACTGAGTAAAACCTGGTTGCTTAGAGCTTTCTGTTGATACATCTCATGATAATGCTAGCTTGTCTTGCAGCAATAATGTTTATTTCGAATGCCTGATCCACTGCAATCCCCATTTGTTATTCTGTAGACCTTGTGTCTAAGGTGTAAACACCTGTGTGAGTTTTCAGGGAACACTTCATTCTCAGTAAATTAGTCATTTGTTTATAGTCGAGTAAAATAGTTCAGGAGTTTTTGTTTATTTGGCCAGGAGATGGCTGTACCTAGCCATGCCCAAGGGACACTAGCCTTTCTAAAATTGTGGTAGTAGTTCTTTGAAGAAAAGTATTTACTTGAGCACAATATTAGTTTATGAGCTTGAGCTGTAGAAAACCCCTGAAGGCAAGTTCTATGCTTAAGTGAAATGCCTATGGGGGAAAATATGGGTGAGAAGATAAGGTTGTCCCCAGGTTGTTACGGTGTTTGGTGAAGTTTCTTGGCTAAGGATTGGATATACTTACAAAAATTGCTTATGTCCTGATGACTTCTAGTAGCATGAAATGATGGGTGAACCTTTTGAAACTGAGCTAATAGAGGTAGATATAGTGTGTTTTTAAAAAAAATTCTAATAATTTGCCTCCAAAATCCATAAAATACTTTAAAATGTTTATACTGTAAAGCTTTTTTGTTAGTGATTTCAGGAAATTGTTTGTTGTGGAGACTTCACAGCATGTTACTGGCGAGGGAGCAGAGATCTATCAATGGCGGTTCTGGGTCTGTTCTCATGGTGCCAAGCATTACAGTGCAAGGGCCAGTCCTGGGGTCTTTTGCATGCTTTAAGAACATAGCAATATGCTATTATAGGGAGGAGAAAATCTCATCCTAAAGTAGCATAAGAAGTAAGTGTTAGGGGTTTATTGTGTAAACAGATAGGTAGAAAATGTTAGCTCGATGCTTCAGAAGCAGACTGCAAGCTTGTTGGAGAGAAGCAGTGTGCTTCCTCTTTTATGTAGGTGCTGGTCCTTCCTAACGTATTGCACATGGTAGAATGAAGTAGTTCAGAAGTTTTGACATGGTGGACTTAAGCTGAGGGTGGAACATTTTATTCAGAGTTAAAAATGACTGTTGTGTATAGATTGAGTAAAACCTAAGTAGTCTGGAGTATGCTTATCCTTGTTTCTTTGTGGATGGATTTAAGCAGATAATTCTGCAGCTTGCTTGCCTGATTCTTCCAGAGCAGTTTGGCAAGATCTGGATTTTGTTCTGATTTATATAAATGTCTTTGAACAGTAACATCTGGAAAACGTGTTCCAGACTCATTACACAATAGTACATTTTGTTCATTTTCATCTTAAATAGCCAATTCTTTTCTTAAGATTTACAGTTAGAAAAAAAGTTATTTGAGAACTTGATACAATGTAGTATGTCCTTTTACACTGTTTGTATCTGTGGGATATTGATAGAAGTCAGTCTGTGTCAGAGCTAAATAGATTTTATTTTAGTTTTTATTTTTTAATTGTTCTGATAGTGTGCCTGGTGTGAAAACAATATTTTATTTGTTTGGGACTTACTAATATTTATTATGTTTCTTTTTATATATTGTAAACCTGTTTGAGGGAAAGGTAAGGGATATAATTTTTAATATAGAACTTGATACTCAGTATGGAGCTTAAGAAAGCTGTTCTAACACATTTTTAAGATATTTCAAGATACACTGATGGGCAAAAAAGCACGTGCTGCTGAACTTCATAAAAATGGAATTTTCCACTTCAGAAAACACTTGCAGTGAAACATTTAAAAGTAATATTTTAGTAATATAGTGTCAAGGAGGATGAAACTTTATGTATTAAAGACACAAGATGGAATCGATGAGCGTAACTAGTATTCGCGGTCCGTATTAATACCATGTCTGCAACCACAGTTCGCCTACCTTGTTTTAAATGTCAGTCTTTGTGCCTTTACTATTCCTTAGGTGGAATTTAGTGATTCTCAATTTCCTTGGTTAGTCCTGTGATCAGTATGCCCTCTGTTTCATTTGTACTTGTCAAGTGGGACTAATTGAGTATGCCCGCTGTTTTTTCTGCCTCTGAGGTTGGTGATAAAAGTGTGCTAATTATCACCACTTCAGTTTAAGAAGGTGCTGCAGACATTATTACAGGGAGTAAAACACTCAGTTTTCTTGGAAGTAATTTGCTAGAAGCCTAGAAGGGTCAAAAAGGTCAAGACTACCACCCCAGTCCTGTCAATGTCTAAGCAGTTTTGCAACAGAAGCACTTTGAGGAGCAGGTTAATCTTAATTTAACTTGATTCAGAGCCATCTTGCAGTGACCAGGCTGACATAATATGCTAGCCATTTATTATAAAAGATCTTTCTTTTTAATTTGTACAAACATGAAATCCTCAAAACCTGGGAAACAGTTTTCACACTTGTATGGAAGCACCAAGTACAGATCAATTTATTGATTTTTTTTTTTTTTTTTTTTTTTCATGCACATACTTTGCATTATCAAGGGACAGGCATGGTTACAAGTGAGATTCATAAGATGTTTTTCATTACTGCAGATTACTGGTCATTCAGCACTTTGTTACTGAGTACTTCTTTAGCAGCATTAAATCCTTGCTGTTGTGTTGAGAGTAGTTGCTCCACAATTTAGGGTAGATCCAGCATGCTTTCAAATTTACTATAAAGTATTTCTACACTACCGATACTGAGGAGTGTGAGAGACACTGCCTTGTATTTGACACAGTTTTGCTTATTCCTTGGTTTGTCAGCCCGATAGTATGCCCAGCCTATTACAGCAGAATTTTCATTAACATGTTGTAATACTTAGCTTTGGTAACTGTTGTCTATTTTCCTGTTAGATCTTTTGTCATGTCATGTGTATTGTATTTGCATGGCTAGGTTTTGCTAGCGGGGGGGCTACAAGGGTGGCTTCTGTGAGAAGCTGCTAGAAGCTTCCCCCATGTATGATGGAGCTGGCTGGCATCGGCTTTAAGACGGACCTGCCGCTGGTCAAGGCCGAGCCAATCAGCGATGGCGGTAGCGCCTCTGGGATAACATATTTAAGAAAGGGGAAAAAAAAAAAACCCTGCGAAACTGCAGCCAGAGAGACGAGTGAGAATATGTGAGAGAAACGACTCCGCAGACACCAAGGTCAGTGCAGAAGGAGGGGGAGGAGGTGCTCCAGGCGCCAGAGCAGAGATTCCCCTGCAGCCCATGGTGAATACCATGGTGAGGCAGGCTGTCCCCCTGCAGCCCATGGAGGTTACCAGTGGAACAGATATCTACCTGCAGCCTGTGGAGGAGCCCACGCCAGAGCAGGTGGATGTGCCTGAAGGAGGTTGTGACCCCGTGGGAAGCCTGCACTGGAGCAGGCTCCTGGCAGAACCAGTGGACCTGTGGATAGAGGAGCCCACGCTGGAGCAGGTTTGCTGGCAGGACTTGTGACCCTATGGGGGACCCATGCTGGAGCAGTCTGCTTCTGAAGGACTGCACCCTGTGGAAGGGACCCATGCTGGAGCAGTTCGTGAAGAACTGCAGCCTGTGGGAAGGACTCACGTTGGAGCAGTTCATGGAGGACTGTCTCCCATGGGAGGGAGCAGGGGAAGAGTGTGAGGAGTCCTCCCCCTGAGGAGGAAGGAGCAGCAGAGACAATGTGTGATGAACTGACCGCAACCCCCATTCTCTGTCCCCCTGCGCCGCTTGGGGGGAGGAGGTAGAGAAATTGGGAGTGAAGTTGAGCTTGGGAAGAAGGGAGGGGTGAGGGGAAGGTGTTTTGAGATTTGGTGTTTTATTTCTCATTACCCTACTCAGTTTTGATTGGCAATAAATTAAACTAATTTCCCCAATTGCCTGTGTTTTGCCCGTGACGGTAATTGGTGAATGATCTCCCCCTGGCCTTATCTTGACCCATGAGCCTTTCGTTATATTTTCTCTCCCCTGTCCAGCTGAGGAGGGGAGCGATAGAGTGGCTTTGGTGGGCACCTGGCATCCAGCCAGGGTCAACCCACCACATCAGGTAATGTTGCAGATAGTCTGAAAATACATGGAACTGACCTAAGCCGCTTAAATAAAGCTGATATATTATCCTTTGGTTATACCCACTTATAAGTGTTTGGTAGATGTCAATTTTAGAGTGTGTTTTTGCAAGTGAACGTTTTGTTATCTGGTATAGCTTCGCACATCTAGCTTCTATTGTCAAGTTATGCTTTTCTGCAAGTGTGCTTCTCACACAGCAAAATTTTTTGTGGTTGAGCAAGGAATGTTATTAATCATAGCTGGAGGAACACTTGAATGCCTTGGTGCAGTTAGGCATTGTGCTTTTTCTCTTTAGGCTGATACAACTGGGTATATGAGCCACATGATCAGAAGGAATTCAATGTGGAGTGGGCTACCTGCATAGTCATCAGTAAAAAGAAATTCTGGTGAGCAAATCTGCCACTTCGACGTGAGCTGCTTATTGAATATTTCTGTAACAGCATGGAGCTGAATCAGTACTATTTTATCAATGTCATGAAATGCTTCTGTCAGCAGGACAGGTACACGCATAAAAAGTTTGGGCAGTCAGCATGTAACCCTGTTTGGGGCTGTTAATGAATCATAGAATAATAAGGGTTGGAAGGAAAAGACCTTGAAGGTCGTCTGGTCCAAACCAATACTCAACGTAGAGCCAGTTTAGGTTGTTTGTGGTCTTGTCCAGGTGAGTTTTGAATATATCCAAGGAAGGAGCTTGTACAACCTCTCTGGGCAGCTTGTTCCAGCATTTGACTACTGTCATAGCAAGGTTTTTTTTTGGTTTTATATAATGTTTCCCTTTTTGCATCATTCTTTCACCTATCCTGTGTACCTGAAAAGAATCTGATCTTCCCCCTACTTATACTACTGCTTGGCTGCTTTTTCATCATGGCAGGATTAAATGACGTGCAAGTTTACTGGCATTCAAAGCTATGCCAAAGCTTTGACCTCCCTTGACCCCTCCCATTCCCACTTCTTCCCTGAGAAAGGGAGATAATTAGATAATACATTTTAATATTTCTGGTTTATTCTTTAGCTTTTGGTGGGATGCTAGTTTGTCACAAATGACAGAAAATCTGAAGTGGGGCATAGGGCCAGAAAAGCAAGTTTTCCCTGTTTGCTTTAGGAAGGTAGAGCTGTTTATAAATAAATTTTCCTGGGTCCTCCCTCATCCAGAGGGCTATAAGCCTGACAATTGAGTAAATGCTTAATGTTATGTTCATGCTGTGAACAACTTTAAGAATTTATGAAATTTTACTAGAAGACAAGTTTCCTTTCCTTCCAAACCTGCAATTCAGTAACTGCACAGAAATTGAGGAGTTTGGTCCCCATCTGTGGTAACATTTTCTTTGTACTTCAGCAATTCTTCTGAGTCTGATATTGTTTAGGGTCTTTGAGAGTGAGGATTAAGTGAAAATGCAATAAACATGCTTTTCTTCTAAGGGAATCTTGGGGGAGAGGAGGTGAAAGTGCAGTTTGGATCTATGGAGCTCTTGGAAGAAAAATGCACTGTTTTGAGTAAGAGAATGACGCGTTGAGAACACTGAGCTAGAACTGCTAGTTCAAATATTCATGTCTATTCAAATGTATGAATGCCTTGGAATTAGTAGCTGGGGGGGACTTAAAAGGAAAACTTACCCTTCAGCTGTTCTTAATTTCCAATTTACTTGAAGTACTCTTCAGAAGTGTTGGTTATGTCAGTGGAATAAATGATAAACCTGTGAATTCATGTTCTTACCAGTTACCTGCCAGAACAAGCGCCCTTTTCTTTGGGCAATACTGTGGTAGTTAGTGCTTCAGAAGCATACATTTTTCTTGTGCAAGTGATTCCCGCCCCTGCCCCCCCCCAGTGAAGTTTAATTAATTCTTAAGTAAGAAAGACTTATCTGTCATTTGGCCTTTATAAAACTTCTGTGTAGAATAAGAAGTCGGGACCTTCATTGCAGAGTAGAGCGTGATAGTGGATTTTGCAGCAGCAGAAGAGGAAGCAGCTAATTTAGTTTAGTGCATGCAAATCTCCATTCTGATCCTGTTCTCAGTTGCTCACAGATTTCTGAAGTATCTTTTTTTGACTAATTCATTTATCTTATTGGCATAACATGACTTTTTGCCATCACTTTGTCCTTAAATATTCCAATGTGCCATGGAATTAGTTGCTAATTAATCAAAATTTGAGTGAATTTTTTGTTCAAAGTAACTAAACGTTGAACTTCTTTTGAAAGCATAGGCTGTGTATACACAGTGATTTTTGTGTGTGTGTATGTATGTGTTTCTCCTATAACAGACCCAACTTATTGCACTTGACTTGAGTTGTAGTTGGCTGAGTCCTTGAAGCCTGCTGAGGATGTCTTGGCTCAGTCTGTGCAACTCTTGTAGGATACAGAATTGGAAAGGAATAGGAGAGGAGTAGGTAAAATTCATCATAAGTAGTTATAAGCTACTTTTCATCTGCTAGGTAGGTGAAATGATCTATTTTAACATGGGCAGCTCTGGACAAAGCAGCTTTATAAATGGCATGGTGTACAAGGATTCGAGATTGAGAGATAAACCATCTCTGTATTTGTGAAACTGAAGCCCTGCTTTGGAGAAGTAGATTTGAAGTTTGTATATTCACCGTAGAGGAACAGTGCCCATTGAATACCTTTTTTTTTAAAGCTGAAGAGCTGTGACTAGATTATCAATAGAAGAAGTGGTAGAACAAATTGCTTAAAATTTGTTTCATGTTCAACCAGGAGCTCTAAAAGAGCTGAATATGAATTCACCAAACTACTTGCTGTAATGCCTGCCCTCTCACATAGGATCAGAGAAACGGAAGATAACAAATGTCACCAGTTGTAAAATAGGGCTTAAAAGGGATTGTGGGACCAAGAAAGTCTGAATGCTGGATAGATTTTGTTAAATTATGTTAAGGAATAGAATTAGTAGACTTATGTAGATGTACATCTATGAAAAATCTTAGATATTCTAGGATTAGAACAGGTCTTTAAAAGCAGGACTGATTTGAAATCCGTCATTTCTATTTGAATTTTCTACACAAAGTCCCCAGTGAGTAGCAAAGAAGCTAATCTGCTGGGACTTCCTTTTCTTTCCGGTCCTCTGTTTCTCCACGTGCATCCATGATTGTTGCAGTTGAGGACAGAATATATTTAGCTTGCTGGACTCTTTTATTTGACTTCTAATGGATGTTTTAAATGGAAGATAATGAGACCGTGGGGACAAATAAAATGCTGCCCAGGTATATTGTTAATACTACTCAGTACTGATGTCTTTTAAGATGCCTTTTTTTTTTTTTAATGCAAGTGATATAGAAGTATTTTAAACAAAACAAAACACCCTCCTTTGACTAAATCACCAGCAGTACTCCTTAAACCACTCAAATTGTCCAATGTAGGCTCTTGCAGAGCGATGTGAAATTACACAGAGTTGGAGCCTTGGGTGGTGTGTTGACATTATAGGAGATTTGCTATTGTTTGAGTATCTCATTTTTGAAGTTAATTTAAGACAGGAACATGTTTCATTGCAGATACTGAAATCTGAAATACTTTTTTCCTGACAGCTTGGAACAAATAAAGATGAAGCAGGCCAAAACATTAATGCACAATAATCGGCTACATATGTCTGTAAACATGTTCTGTTAGGTTGCTATGAAACTTTTTATTCTTGGAGGATGAGAAGATGACTGTAAGACTGCCTTAAAGCTGTTGCCCCTTAGAGGGTCAGTGGTAATTTGAAAGTTTGTGGGGTACTTAACTCTTTGTGCTGAAAATCACAAAGATCAATCTTTTTTTTATTTAAGGAAAAATAGATCAGGGGAGGATGAAGTAATTGTTTAAAAATTGCTTTTAATAAGATACTGCTTTTTCCTTAATTTTTTTAATCTTTCCAGATTTACGTTATTAGGTAACACTTCTAGTGTATTTATTCACTTGCTTAACATGCATCTAATCTTCTTCCTGAGTTATTGGGATGGAGAGATGAGAAGAATCATCCTTTTTTCACATAGCCCTGTTTGCCATATTGCTTCCCTCACTACTTGGAAAAGGGCACCAACCTGTTCAGATGGCTGAAACTAGGGATGTTTATAAAGCTGGGCAGGTTAATTGAAATGGACACCAGCATAACATCTTTCTTTGGAGGCTGACGCACCTGGTTTCAGATAACGTAAAGGTACTACTTTCACCTGGAGTGACAAGTCAGCTTGTGGAATTTGTGGTAGCTTGTTTTGAGCTGCATGGCTGACGCAAGTAATAGGAGAAGAGTACATTTTAGGAAACGTTTCTTCATTGGTACAGAAATGAAATATGGAAAGACAAAGTACCTCAGGGTTATTTGTCTGCTTCAGTCAGATTTCGGCTGAGTGAATGGTTTGCAAAGGATGATATGAATGGCCGTTTATCAAAATTGACTTCCTTTTCACGTTTTTTTCAAAATGTGAAAAATAAAAAATGTGAAGTAAAATAGATAAAAATACATAAGCTTAATGCCTTTAAATTTTCAGTGTTACAATAATAATTTATATTTGTTTTAGTAATGATTTTCATATTGTATAAATAAAGGTAGGAGGTTAAAGCCATGCCATACAATTTTTAATGAATAAATGAATAAATTTGTTTTATCCTAATGATGTGTGTATCTTTTTGTCTTAAAAGGCTAGATTTTATTAAAAAAACCCAAACAACCCAACCCTTGAAACTCTATCCAAAGCTTGTTTTCCCATCTAATGAATAGTAAAGTGCTTTAGGTTTTGCTTTTAAGAAGGGATCAGTGTTATTGTTGTACATGTAAAATCAAAACCATTCCTGAGTAATGAATCTCATTCAATGACAATTACCTGGCTCTTTCTTCACTGTTTTAAGCCATAGTACTTCAGGATTATGCCTTTAATTCTCAAAGTCCAAATTTGGTGCTTCAAGCTGATCATGTTATAACTCTCATGTTGTATTTCACATTTGCTTTTATTGATTCTCACTTCATTTATTTCATCATACTCCATTGATAGCAGTATGCTGCCTCTAATTTAATATCTCAGTGGTATTTCAGCAGTTTTGTTAGGATGTCTTTTATATTCCGAATCATAGAGGGGCAAGCTAGTGTGGTGGATCTAACATGCTTTTAAACTCACTCACCTATCACAAATTGATATTAAACAATTCATTTTGAAGTTTTTATAAGTTGAAAGCTCATTTTACAGGATTATTCAAATACATTTCAATTTTTGTGTGATGATATAAAATTATTTATAGAACTAATGTATCAGGCAATTTCAGTGTACTCTGAAAAATCTGTTAATAAAGAATAAGGTTAGGTAAGCTTAGTATGATCTGACTTCTAGGCACTTCTCAATGATCTGTTTTTGTATTCTGCTCAGGCATTAATCTATTTATGTAGGCTATGTGGTAGAGTTTTAAACCAGATTTATCTACATTTCAGTAAATAAGTATGTGTTAAAATAGAATAGAAATTCACATGAAGAAAAGAAGGCCAACTCAATATTTTGATTTCAATATGATCATTTACTGTGAATTTCATCTTCTCCCCACCATGCCCAGTCTCTTCTATAGTCTTATTTTTCTGGTGTTTTCTTTGCTAATCACGTCCTATATCAAATGATCATGTAGGCAAATTAAGTGAAATATATTGATCTGCCAATAGACTTTTAAGAAGTAGGAAAGTGTAATATGT
>VYZW01035430.1:2421-13339 GCA_013401315.1 Balaeniceps rex | reverse complement strand
TGGCACCTAAGAGTTCTGAAAGAGAAGTATAAAATCTCTAAAAAAGAAGAATACTAACATTATGCTGACTTTAAAGAAAAAAAAATAACACAAAAAACCCAAAAACACCCAAAGAGGATGATCTAAATAATGTTGGGCTAGAGAGATCCACACAAGTAATGAAAAAGCGCTTGCAAGAATCATTTCATAAGCAGTTTGAATTCAGCTGGTACTCTTAGATGGAAAATGGATCTTCTCAAGTCTAATTTTATTCTTTGCTGAAATAACAAATTTTATTGAGAAAGGCAAATAGATATATTCAGATGTCGTAAGTTATTTGACCATGTGACACTGACTAAAAGCTACAAAACCAATATATTAAAACCAATATAACAAATGCTCAATAAAATCTACATGATGGATTGGTTTTGAGTTATACCTTAATAGCCAGAGTACACAGTAAATTATAACAGTGGTCCTTTATCAACATGCCATGGATGTAAAAACAAGAAATTAATCCTGAGGACAAATTCATGAGACTGACCAGTTCTGATATACAACTTTTTTAAAAGGTAATGAAAAATTGGACACAGCATGGAAGAGAGATGCAAAAAAGGTGTGAGAACTAAGAAACCACTACAACATGAATGTGATAGATTCTCTCTGTTTTGCTCTTTTCTGATCTAAACGTGCCATATTTTCTGGGAAATGTGCTCCAAGTAAATGCAAGTTACTGTTTTCTTTCTGTATAGTTGAACTGGTTGTAATACCGTGAAGAGTGATGTTTGTCCTGGCTTTAAATGCTATGACTTTGTGGCTGCCATACCTCAGGCTCTGCTTATTTTTAAGTGTTTTTTAATCATAACTTAAGTGATTCTCAAGTTTTGTTGGAGTTAGTCTTACCAGACAACTGGTCTTTCCTCTACAATGACAAAGGTTTAATACATGATACCTGTCAAACATGCCTTTAGTAAACTGAAATTCCTCCTTAGGCAAACCCTTTTCCCAGCAGGTTTATATTGAAAATTTTTCAGCATCTATGCTGCTTTCTAAGGTGAAAACCTCTAAGATAACTCACTGTATGGCTAGCAACAATACTTCTTTTTAAACCTGCCTGGAAAGCATTTTTGCTTAGAAAATATTAGGCACTCCCTTTCTGTAGGACTGTGCTGTTTGAAGATGAGGCCTCTACCTCTTACTGAGGATTGGTGCTAAAATGCAGAATCAGCTTTTGTTGTTTGGTGTTCCATAAAATGGCAGTTTAATACTGCCATAAAAGCCAGAAGCTTTTATTAACTTGTCACATCAGGCGTACTAGGCTTTCACATGCCTGTGTGGACAGAAGAGTTTGCCAACTCTCTACATGGAAAGATACCATATAAAACTCCTTGAGGAAACATGAATAGAGGGCCTTATAGTGGCATTTGCTTTAATACACAAATTGCTACTACAGAAAACACTTTTGTACAGGTCATTGCAAAGGTGCACTTTTAGAGAAGAGTCTGTAAGGTGATAATGTGGTTGTCTAAAACTGTAGTATAAGTCACTTCCATTGATTTTTGTGGCTGCTGTTATGAAAAAGAAGGAACTCTTTGCAAGGAGAAGAGGCAGTGTTTGAGATTAAGATAACATTTAAAAATCTGTTTGGAGAATTCTGTAGTCAAGGAACCTTATATTAATTTTTGACAGTGACAGTAATTTTAGCACTAAATACAGCATAACTCAAATGGAAGTATCTAGCCTCCTTCTAAATCTGAATACAGTAAAGGGCTTATAAAGAATGCTTACCTGAAAACAAATCAGAAAAAAGCAGCAATTTATCAAATATTTTTATGTAATATCTTCACACCTGTAATTACTTTAAAGCCCAGGAAGACTGATATCTATGACTAGTTTGGTTTAGAGGAACAGAAATCAAACACAGTTTACTATTCCAATAAAATGTATAAAATATAAAGAAGCATTTAAGATGCTTCCTTACAATGTTTTCGTAACTCATTGGTTTCAAATCACATGAAATAAATAAATAGACAGGTCAGCTTCTCCCCAACTTGGATTTTTTTCAGAACCAGGACTAATACTTAGGATTTACAAGCCAGAGCTCTGACACATAATTTCAGTTCAAGTGGTGAATAGCTTTCCCAGTATAATTATGAATATGTGGTCTGCTTCTAATTTCTCATCAATGCATGCTCCATTTGTCCCTAAAGCCTTTCCCTGTATTTGTGCATGTAGATTCTTACATATGTCTGAAAATTACCACTGCCAAATGCAAGTAGGAGTTTATGCACCTAATTCCTTTGGAAGTAATGGGTTTTGAAACCCTTTTGAAAATTTGGATTAAGATGGTCTTGAAAATGTTATTTGTCTTATTTATCTTACAGTGCAGTTTAATTTTTTTTCATGAATATCAATTGTACTTGATTAAATAGTCAAAATAGTTATAATAAGCAGTGACATGTTGGTAAGGAAAAATATCATAAACAGTAAATCCTGTAAAAAATGGAAATAATAATTAACAATAACAAAAGGAAGTAAACTTCTGCACAAGGCTTAAATGAATCTGTTCTAAAAAGTACTCAGTTAAAACTATGCTGGATAAATGTCAAGCTCATTACATTGTAGTGAAAAGTGTAACTACAATGTGATCCTTGATACAACACGATATTGAGATTATTATATTTCTACATGGGTATTATCTTTATTGTGTATTCTGTATTTTTATCTTTGCAAAAATAAAACAACAATTGTAAGCTAAAAAACCCCAATCTTCTTTAAATTAATGAGTCAGGTTCACGGTGTTTGTTGCATCCTGATTTATACCATCTGAGAAATCAATCCAGAATTTCCTCATTTGTCAGTCATTTCCTTACAATGTTCAGCCACGTCCAAGCATTTCTATTTGTAGTAACAGAGGCATGTTATTTCTCTAGCATTCCTACTGTGTACTACTGTTAACTGGCAGACTTGTCTTAAATTTGTTAAATTGCATCTGATACCTGTGTGCTATTTGCCTTTTCTATTAGGGCTGCAGCCTGCCTCTGTATTATTTACCTGGAGGTATGTATGAAGTCTGCTGAATTATGAGTGTTAAAATTAATGCAAATTCTTGTTTTACCAGTGTTAAATACTGACGTATTTTATTAAAAAGCAAAATACTATGTTTGTTATGATTTGCAGGGGTAACATGCTGTAAGTTTTGCACGCTTCCACTTCCTCCTATCAGAAAGCGTTTGGCGTGCAAAGTAAGTAAAAGAAAAAAAGGCAACCGACATCAACAGGTAGGAGATAGGCATTGGATCTGAGAACACTTTTTCTTTAAGACGCTGTATATCTCTCTGTAAATAGTTTTCTCTCTCTTTTCAAATTTCCGTGTGGTGCCTCAGTAATCCATACCCTGACCCTGCCAATTTTACACATTCCATCCCATTTTGGCATCAGCCAGTTGTATTTCCTAATGTTCTTTGCTTTTGTGCTGACACACATCATTCTACCACAATTAACTTACGAATGTCCTTTGTAGAAATGAGAAAGCATGATTTCTTCACTTATTGTACTCCACTGAAGAAAAGGATGATTGTTTTTTTCTGACAGCATCAGAATACATCAGTGAAAGCTGGATTTTCTATTAAGGGAAATGAAATACCATTAACTTTGGCATGTGCTGATTTTCCCTGTTGTTTTGCTCACTTCCTGTGTCTGCATGAGACATTTTAGTAAAATTCTCATGCTTTAAAAATATAGTCATATTCCAAAGGGTGTGGCTATCTAATGTCAGGGCAATAGGCAGTCACAAGCTGTATTCTTAGGTGTTGCCCCAATATTGCAATCCATGATCTGCCCCTAAATGAAATAAATGTATTTCTGAGTTCCATTTCCTGTAGTATTGAAAGTCACGATACTAGTATAAAACAGGGTGTTCCAGTCTTAACCGCCTTGTCTCACTCTCCCCATGGCGCAACAAGAGCTGAAGCCACTGGCCAGCACACTGGGGTGTTTCCCTGTTTCTTTTCTCTCTGTTCAGGATTTTGGTGGCAATTTGCTCATTGTTACTGACGAAAGGTGGAACCTGTTCATGAGCCTGGAAATTTGCCACATTTGACAAGTTCTAGCATCAGGAGTCAGAAGCATCTTACTCCAACAAGTCAGGAAGGAGTAGGCTGGTAATATGAGGCAAGGCTCTCCTTTCTGTTACTTTCTGTGCCTGATTCTTATTTACATAAATGCAGAGCATGAGTTTAGAGATAGATTTTTGTATTTAGTCTTTTTTCCATCTCCTATTGTGCCATTAAGTTTTAACAGGTTTTTTACATCTATTTCCCTCCCCTTTTCTTCAAATTACACCATAACTGATAGATAGCTGTCCTGGTTTCAGCTGATATAGAGTTAATTTTCTTCCTAGTAGCTGGCATAGTGCTGTGTTTTGGATTTAGGATGAGAAGAATGTTGATAACACACTGATGTTTTACTTGTTGCTAAGTAGTGCTTACACTAGTCAAGGACTTTTCAGCTTCCCATGCTCTGCCAGGTGCACAAGAAGCTGGGAGGGGGCACAGCCAGGACAGCTGATGCAAACTGGCCAAAGGGCTATTCCGTACCATATGATGTCATGCTTAGTATATAAACTGGGCAGAATTGGCCGGGGGGCAGCGACTGCTGCTTGGGGACTGGCTGGGCATTGGTTGGCCCGTGGTGAGCAATTACATTGTGCATCACTTATTTTGTATATTCTATTATTATTATTAATAATAATAATAATTTCCCTTCTTTTTCTGTCCTATTACACTGTCTTTATCTCAACCCACAATATTTTTTTTCCCCCTGATGCTTTCCCACATCCCACTGCAGGGGGTGCATGAGCAAACAGCTATGTGGTGTTTAGCTGCCTGCCGGGTTAAACCACAACAATGGCCAATTTGTAAGAGTTTCAAATATGCTACCAACTTTTTACAATGTCATTCCCAATCACATCACTTATCTGTCTCCTGCAAATCTTCTAAGCCCTTCCTTATGGCCAAATTCCCAAAGGAGCTGCAGTCTCAGGTACACTGCGGCCTCTCTGGGGCCAAGACAAAAAAAAAAGTGCTGTAAAGCATCTGCTCAGTGCTTTGGCATCTTCAGGCATACCCTCAAAGGGCGTTGGCATGTGAATGGTCATTGGGAAGACTGATTTGGGCAACAGTGCCTAACATTGTGAGTTTCCAGCCACTGGTAAAGACATGCTTGCTCTCTTTGCCCCAGATTCTTCAAATGACAAGGCACTGGCCCTGGTACCAAAGAGGCAGTGCCAAAAGACAACTGAGAAATATTTGCTGACAGGCACTGCAGAGCAGACTGGACACCAGGTCCTGGTGAAGGCCACCATGGGTATTCCCAGCAAAAGAGGCTCAGGAATAGGCAAAAACCTCAACACTGCAATGTGTCATTCTTACATTACCATATCTCCTGATAATTCTACTGACCCTCCTACTTAGCTGAGAGCTACCCTGGCAACGTTTGGGCGGAGGCCCTCTATCTGCTGGGAATGGATCTGCTCTGGATACAGTAGAACAATTTCCTGGGCTATGTTGCAAAACATACTCATTTTTATTATATTTTACAGAACCCCACAGAGGTTTGTGTTTCCTGTTCTGCAGGTTTTTTGATACCAGTCATTTCACAGTTTGTTATACTTCTATTAATAGCTTCTCTTTATTGTTCATTTATCCAGGATTTTCGTTGCTACGATTGTTATTTTCCTTCGTGACCCATTTTTTCTAGCTGTTGGGCAGAAAGTCTTCTATTCTTTCCTTCAACACTAGAATTTTCTAGTTTAGCACTCTTTATCCAACAAAGATATGTTTTGACTTTACCTGTGCTCTGCTCTTTCAGCTTTGTAACTTTATTTGCTTTATTAACCTGCCCTAGGACATAGCACTGTGGCTAAGAAAGGAAAGAATGGTGCAGGACTATTCCGGTCCCAAGGAAGAGGTTGGTGTGAGTAGCCATGACCATTTATTCAATATTAGACCCATACATACATGGTTATTTGGGGGGGAAAGGATAGTGAATGGATAAAAGAGCTTGAAGACTGGATAACTAACTATTAGGATATCCAGGTATGATTCACAGAACAGTAACAATCCATGCAGGATGGTTGGGAAAGGAGACCACTGGGTCAAGTAAATCTTACTGTCTTTTGGATTGGAAGGGAAGAAAAAACCCCACCTTTTTCCCCTAGTTTTGGACAGAGGAAAGCAAAGTATTTGCAGGGCTGCAAAAGCATGCCAGGGCAGAAAGAAAGGGAAAGAGAGGGTTTTTTTTTCTTATTCTCAAAGGCTTTGGAAGAGGAATAAGAATGAATGAAGTCAGTTTGAATTTGGTTTGAATGGTTGTGAGGCAGGAAAGATAATTTTGTTTTGTTTTGTTTTGTTTTGTTTTTCTTTCAGGATGATACAATGTGTGTAGCTATGAATGTAAGAACAGCTGTGCAGGATCCATTTGGTCCAATGTCCTCCAGCCATATCCTCAGGATGAGAGTGGTGATAAGTGGGAGCCTACAGACAGTGTGAAAACTGGGAAAGCATGGCATGGCACATTATACAGAGTTTTTTTAGTTTGGCTGTGCAACGTCATTGCCCAGACTGCAACAGGCTGATGTGATCTCCATGGTAATAGTCATTCTCGCCTTTAATTGGTCCTCCACATTTGTCAGCAGGTCGCCACTCCTGCATGATCCTGGCAAGAATGGTTGTGTTTTCATGATCCAACAAGTCATCCATGCCTGTGACTGATACATGTGATGCTGCTAAATCTGGTCTAAAGCAATAGTCATGGTAGCTTCTCCAGGAAATTTCCAGGATATACACCAGGACATATACATATTTCCAGGCGTATATTCAGATGGTGCACCTGGCTCCCTTCTACAAAGGGATCAATAACTTAATTCTTGATCAATAAAAACCATGAAGAATAGGATGAAGTGTCCAGGTGCCATAGTCCACAAAGACTTACGGTGTCTCTTTAGATGGTAAATTCAGTGTAATGTATGTGAGGTAGACAAGTAGAACATCTGTGGTACACGACAGAGGCCTGAGTAAGAAAGGCTTATGAGATAGCTATGTAGTTAAGATATAGTCTTGGATATGCTAAACACCATGCATGCAGATTTTCTATTCTAGCGAGACCTTGTTTTGTACAACACAAGTTGTATACAAGTTATCTGCACTGAAGGACCTCAGAACTGGCATTTGCTTTGTGACAGGGAATGCACAGGATATTTTGAGGTACAGTTACAACTTTTCATTATACTGTCTAACTCTGCCAAAAATATATGGATACCTTATGCTCAAAAATGAGCCACTTAGACTCCATTCCTATTAAATTATAAAAGGCAATGAAATTAAATGTGCTCAAAAAGTATAATTAGGAGTAATGAAAAGAACTAAGGAAAAGAAATCTAGAAAAATCTGCTAAAAATACTAGACCTCAGATTAAAAAATGAGTCATAAAATGGACGATTATTCTGTACATCTTTCCTCTACTTTGAATACTTTCTTTCACATATATATATTATATTTAAAGTTCATATATACAGTATATAGCTAAAAAAGAATCAGAGAATAAGACAGGGGAGTTCTAAGCAAAACATTAAAGCCAGAAAGTCTTGTATGTTATATGATTAATACTTTCATTGGGGTGAGGAAAGGAAAGGAAAGAAAGAAAACGTAAATATGTAAATAAAATGGTGTTAAGTTCATTAGAGACTAATTGAGTAGTCTGAATTGCCGGGTTAAAAAAATGTCACAGAATCACATCTGTGACTAACATGGCTCTCAGACCACTGGTGGTACCAGGACAGTTAGTGGCATAGTCTGCAGCTGGCTCCAGGGCAGTGTGTAAAGCAAAGCGGGCTTCAGAGCAGGCAGCGCCGGGAGGCTCTGAGAGGGAGGTGACACTACCCACAGCCATGTACTCCATGGCAGAGTTGCGAGCACATCTCTTAAACTGTTGGTGTACAAATCCTATTCTCTTCTGGGCTAGGATTGGAAAGCAGGGAACCCCTGCCTTTGGGAGAACTTGGAGTTATGTGATGCAGAGAGGCAGGAAATGAGAGAAGTGAAAATACATGGGGTGAGTCCTTTTTTGATGATTGGATGTGTGATTAAAAAAAATGCAAAGAGAGGCTGCAAATCTCTGTAAGTTTTCAGAGACCAGCATGGCAAGCTGTGAAGGAACACTGGCTGGCTGCTGGCAGGTGTTTAAAAATCAGGAGAAAACCTGGTGGTTTGGTGGCCTGCCTTTTCTTTGTAAAACACTGTGCTTCAAGCTGAACCCCTTTGTATTTCCAGAAGGAGCTTTCATCCTGCTTACACCAGGGTTCCTTTAGTTGGGAGCTGGGACTCCAAGTCTCACTTGACCTGGGTGTCACTGCTCTACTTTTAAAAAATGCACTTCTCTGCTGGGCTGCTGGGAATAACTAAAACTATACCTTCCACCCACACTGTTTATTTTATTGCACTGAGGAACTATTTCTTGTTTGTGCGTACTGCAGTGGTTCACTGCATGTTGTTTGTGTTGCCATTATATCTCAGGAATCTGCATTTGCTGAAGTAGTTATTATGAATGAAAGCTTTTGTATTTATGAATATCCAACTTCTCTTTTCATGTGTAAGTAGGTTTACAAACACTTTACAAAGTGTTTAAAAATTCAACTCAACGTTGATTCTTTCAACTTCTGCATCACCCTTAAGTGCTCTTACTCCATTTTTTAAGTTGTCAGAGAAGTTCTAAGGAGCCTGATTTTCAGTAACAGATTTCATAGGCCTTGTGCTTAGAGAGTAAAAAATTACTTAGAAAGTAGGGGATAGGACTGACATTTTGAAAGTGTTGTAATTGGAGTAGATGATATAGAGACTTCAACTCTGAATATTCAGACTTCAATGATGAAAAGAGCTGTTCTTGAGTAGCCAAGAACATATAAAGTCCTTGATATTTGGTATCGAAATCCAAATGGCATATTCTTCAATATGTGATTTGCTCTGGCTTTAGGAGAATAAGCTTCCGCTCAGCACCTCTCAGAGTCTGGCTCGAAGAAGTTATAAACATGCAAGTTCTGATGCTGTCACACCCTACAGAAAGAAAACTGGGTAACATTTTTCCTGTAATTTTTTCAATTTCATGAGGTTTATAGGTGTGCTTTTGTCTGTTTAGTCTTCTGCATAGCAATCATTAAACAATAGCTTCCTAACCTATGTTAAGCGAATTACTTTTCAGTAACCAAATCCACCTTTTTCCATACTGGGTATGCATTGAGTAGTAGTAGTAACTCTAGATGTGTCATTCCTGGGGCATTGCCCAGTGCAGTGCTATGCCATTGCCCAAGCCAGCTCTGTTCTATTCAGTTCCAGTACCATAAGCAAAGCAGCTCCATCACCACAGGCAAAGTAATCTCCTTTCTCTACAATGAATCAGAAATGCAATACCATGGCAAAAGAGCTGTATTGCTTTCAGGTTCCATGTCTGCCGGGCCACATAGATGTCTTTCACTCCCCATGGACTCTCCAATGGAACAAGAAACCTGTCTTCAGGCAGCTGAATCCTGCCCTTCTGCTTGGCAGACAGCTTGGGGACCTTGTGCAACTACGTGCTGCTGAACACAGGCATGTTCTTCCCTTGTGACCAGGCTGGGAATATTGCTGAGATGAAGCCAATGTCAAAGTCCTCATCCATGCTGACAATAAAGCAACTCTTTTATCGGTGGTATCCTTTGACAGAGGTGGAAACAAAACAGCAGACTGGGTCTGGGGTTTTCTGCCAAGGTGTCATGTAACCCGGCCTGGGCACTGCTAATAATAGCTGGATTCCAGCAGTGAGTGCAAATTAGGGGCCTCATTTTCCTGTAGATGTGACCAAGAAAGAAAAAAACATTGCAGAATCCATTTTTCTTTGGCGTGGTGTGATATGTGGTTACATGTGGCAATACAGTCTTGGAGGGATGTTTCAGTCTCTCCGTGCTCCTTCCAAATCAGAATTATTGTTCTGATGATATTGCTGCAGCTAAAGAAGATGTACATTTTTTTCATAGAAACAGGTATGGAAATTTCTTTAGCTTGCAGGAAAACATAGGGGAAATAGATATTTTCTCAGAAAGAATAATTTCTCAAAAGGCATGTGGGACAGTGAGAAGTGCATATAGAAAGGGACAGTTTACTTAATATATTTTAAGCAACATGCATTCAATCTAATTCTGGGTTACAAAATTACAGGAGGAACCATCTGATATTTATTTATCATGTTTTCCACAACATTTAAACACTTGCATGAGATCTTCCCATTTTTCCACTCCTGATTTAAAACACTGTGAGAGATGACTATTTAGTATGGGGACTCACAGTTAAAAATTCCCTCCAGAGCGAAGCCCCTAAGCCATGTCTTAAAATGCACACTGATGGCACACTTCTCTTTTGTAAAGCCAGTGAAGATGTAAGAGGAAAACCCCACTTTTTGCACAGTAACTTAGTGCTTATTGGTGAATACATGATCTATATTAGTCATACTAGCTGAATACATTCTTCTAAAACATTGCTGAACTCCTGGTTCCACTGAAAATGGTGCTTTTTTTTTTTTTCTTCTTGTGGAAAATGTATTCTTTAGGATTCTGAGAATGCAACCATGCAAATAGTTGTCAGATTTGATACTTCTGATATTTATTAGACATAGCTGGCTTGCCATCACCTTAATCTTTCACACACACATGCACAGATGTGTTTTTCTCTTTCTGCATCTCCAGAGAGCCAACTACTGCTGACAGCTGTCCCAAATGCCTATGGCAGGTTCACTCACAGCACTTGAAAGAGAAAGCTAGCAACTTCTTATTTTAAAAACATTTTATCTATTCAGCAGGAAAAAGTCAACCTGTATTTGATTCACTCTTCACTTCTTAATCTCTCTACAAATA
>VYZW01035429.1:15017-67861 GCA_013401315.1 Balaeniceps rex | reverse complement strand
CAGTAATGGCAATCAGGTCGTAGCTTTCTAGCAGCAAAATATTTTTCATTTGGGTTTTTGAAAATTCAAAAATGTGAACTTTTTCTTTGAAGGTATTACTTTCCTTCCTTCTCTTCTTTTCCAGTGAATGCAACTGAAGGTTATAAAGGTTTATACCTCTTGTTTTTCACTTCCTTGAACTTTTTCACACTTTCCAGAAACCGTGTTGTTTCAAAATTTTTGCTTCTGCCCTAGAAATAGCAGAGTACCCCCTCCCCCCACATAGAGGAATAGGAAAAGAAAAAGGAAAAGGAAGAGAGAACAAGAAACCGGTAGTACTCTGTGAGTACCTAAATCCTAAACATCAGTCATACTTTTCACCCAAGAACAGAAAGGGAAAATTAAGAGCAGAAGATGGGAATAAACCACCTGCTTTTTAGGAAGGGAATGAAGAGGTTTTATGAGCACGAGTTTCCATATTTTTTTCAAATGCCTTTTGTTTGCAGAATATGCTGCCAAACTTCTCAAAAACAGTTATTGTTGGGCTGCCTTCAGCCGATGCATTCTGATGTTCATTTGAAATTTACATCATTTGATAGACAGAAGGGCCAGTGTTCCTTAGGGCAAGGGAATTCCCTCCCCATGCCCAGGGTGTTTGGCATGGCCAATACCTTTACACTTTTTGGCAGACAGTATTGTTCTCAGCCTTCAGGTCCCCACTCAGATCAATTTTATAAAATAAAAGCACGTAAGCCTTTCTTGGAGTTCTTGCTAAGTTATACAGAAGGAGTGGAAGCAGGATTGAGCCTGCTGTGTTGATTTCCTCCCCCAGTTGTAAACACCTGTCAGATACATATGCACATTAACATATTGAAGGTTGAGATTCACAGGTCATTTCAGGCAACAAACACATCTGAGGCTTGATGAACTAAAGCTGTGCTGAAATATGCCTTTTAGATATTAGTCTATTTTGCAAAAAGGCATGTTGTGCGAGCTGCCTCCATCATTTGACAGAATCTTTTTCTTCATTTCATTTTTGTATAAATACTGGTGGGAAATGCATCAGGCAGACTTTTAATGAAATGTACAAAATATTAATAATTTTTTTAAAAGTCTGTTGTGTACTGTGTACCACTTTTGTCCTGATTTTATTCTTTTTGTGGTGTTTGGTAAATGCAGTAAATCCAAGAAGTGTTAACTGAAGACACTCACCTTTTGCAGCTGTATGTGTGTTTTTGTTAATTGGTGTATTAATGAACATATACCTTGTGGCTTGGGCAACAGGACCATGGCATAAATCAGATTTGTAAATCAAATAGCTCAAGAAGAGCTATTTGAAGACCCATTCACATCATCAAATGTCATGATTGTGAGTGTGCTATTGACAGTTTGATAGTACCAGAGACATTTCTTGCTTTTGCCAGCTGAAAAAGAAAAGGTTGCAGGCTTGCTGTGTCTTGAAAAAGGAGGGATTTTCAGTCAGAGAATGAGTTTCTAAGCCACCAGGTGTTTTCCAGTTCTGTTTACTCGAAGAATGGAATCAGACTTCTGAGAAGAAAAGGTAAATTGTGAATGAGCCTCACCTCTTTTGGTTATTTATTGTCCATTCTCTGTTCATCTCCAGTGCACTAAACCACAGTGTCAGCAGAACACAAGGAGGAGACTGAAATTCTGGAGAAAATGTTGTGAACAGCTGTAGCCTGTGGAAGTTAGTCCCCATGTAGACTAAACTTCCTCTTACAGGAATTATACAGGCTCGTCACAAGCAGAAAATAAACATGTTCTAACAAACCCCGGGTGTAATTGTGCCCTCATTTTCGTGGAAGTTTTACTACTCACTTCATCAAGGCCAGAAATTCTCCTGACAAACTCATTTCAATTATCACTGAAGTCAGAAAATTTTGTCACTCCCTCTGTGGACAGAATGAGTGGACCCACAGCTGAGAAGAAAGCAATCTATGCAACTGTTATTCTTAAATGTTTTATTCTTTCCATATTGGAATTGACTGTTTCTGAGGGCGTTAAGAGGGAATTTTGAACCACTGGCTGTACAAAGGCAGGCTCAGCTGCACCAAGGAGCTTGGAGTATGACATCTACCAGCGTAGCATTTGGCATAGCAGAACACAAGGTTGTGAGATTTGCTTATTTCCAAACTACATGTACCAGTATTTATTTTTTTTTCCTCTTCAACATCAGATAGCCAGTCTGCTAAACTTACCTTAGCAGTTACTAGAAATTGATATTAATTCACTCTTAATTTACAATATAGTTCTCCTAAATTTATGTGAAAGATTCACATGGATACCACGTTGTGGCAATGTTCATACACCAAACCCCTGGAAGTGGCAGAACATGGTGCTTTTGAGTAAAATACATCATCAAAGCATGCCATCTACATGCTGTGATGCATCTTGCTAGGGCCCAGACAGCCAACTAATAGTATTAGTGTTAATACCATTTCGAAGATAGAAAAGCAAACTAGAGACAGTTCTCAATTTTTGCAGGACATAAGGTGCATTTAAAAATGAACATCTCTGAAATTTGTCTCCCTGGAATTTCTGTTGCAGGTGAAAGAAAACATATTACTAAGATACATGAAGAATGTGAAAATGCAAAGACGCAGGACACAGTGAAATAAAGAGGTACAATCATATTAAGGACAACCCTGTTTCATCCCTACATTTTAGCTACATATGCCCATTTATAAGCAAAGCAAAGAGAGTAGGACATACTTGGGGTTCTGTGGATAACAGTAACAGTAAGAAAGCCTGCTAAATCAGTACAGCTCAAAAGTGTATTGGTGACTTCAAACAAACAGTTTGCAAATATTTGCTGTACTGTATGCACGTGCATATCCATCATTTGTCTTAATGGTACTTTCATTTCATTCAAATGGCCTGGCCCAGTTGTAAATGTTACTGTAAATTGCCACATTTGGGCTGGATATTATTGTACTAAACTAATTTAAACACGCAACTAAATCATCATGAGCTTGATGGTGAGCTTTTTACCATAAACAATGGTTAAAACCAGGATATAATTCTCCTCAAATTAAATTGCACACTACTCTACTAAAATCTCCTATAAACAAAGGAATTTGCAAAGTATTTTGTCAAACTGTTAAAACTATTAAAAGGAGAAAAATATTTCAGTAAAATATGGCTAAATCCTGTTTTTCATACCCAAATAAACTTTGAAGTTTACTAAATTTGAAGTAAGGATTTCCACTGAAAGGTGTTGTGGAAGCAGTTAAATGCACTCAATAACTAGGTATGGCTGAAATAGGTTGTTTTACTACTACTTTAATCACAGAAATGATAACTCAAATTTAGAGTGCTTTATGGGCACATGGAAAGCACTCAGGTGGAGGTGTCCTCCATGGCTTCAGGCATATTTTTTAGGTCATTTCTATTGCCAGAAAAAAACAAGAGGTAACTCCTGCAAATTCATGATCTGAGTGAGGATTCTTCATGGAGACAAAGCTCTGGAGTTTTTAACTACAGCATGTTTACTACGGTTTCTGATGGGTAATTAATTTATCATAGGTAAGTTTATCTATACCTTGTCTCCACTGTTCACAATAGCATCACTTTCTCTTTGTTATTTATGCCAAACTGATATCCCACTACACAAAAATGTCATCCTTTATAATCCGGTGAAAGGACATTTTCCTTTTTATTCCCTTTTAGTAATACATGCTTATTTTTAGCAAAACAAACATGATGTTACTTTTAGAAATGAAGGACTGCTATGACTGTTGAAGAATCCATGTTGTTCACTTTGGGCATGAGCAGTGTATTCATGAATATTTCAGCCAGTGATCTAATTTCACCTGGGTATATGTAGGGAAGCGGATATAATGTTTTGATCAGCATTAGTTATGGGTCAAAGACAACCCTGACAATGATTTCCACCAGCTCCTGCTGTTGCATTTCTGTGGATGGTAGGCTATTGCCTATGTACAGTCCCTGGAAGATTTTGCTTTATTGTTATTACAGTATTCATATCTGTTCCAGTTAAAAGCTATTTACTTTATGTTATGTTGCCTGGTGTACATAGGTTTTTTAAGACACTACTATAGAACTGCAGATGGTTAAAAGACTGTATCCTATCCCTAAAAGCAGCAGAGATTTTAGGGATGCGATACAGTGCTACCAACTAGGAGCAATCTCTGGGGACAGAGGTGACTCTGGACCTTCTGTGTGGGCCGTTTAACTTGTGCTGTCTTCCTCTCACCCTGGCTTCACTGTGTGAAGTTGCCGTCACCCCTCACACCCCCTCCAAAATAACATTAGTTGTCAACCAGACCATTTTCCTGATCTGATCCATCGCTCAACCTCACAAGCATTCAGCACTGTGTGAAAGTGAGCAGTGGCACGTAGGTGGCTCCCAGTCCCCTTGGTCAGCAGCAGTCCTGACACGATGGCCATGTGATGGGTCTGCTCACCAACAATTTGCTGAGGGAGCTCCCTTCTCCAGTGCCTCAGGTGGCCCCCCCAACTCTAACTGCACTGAACTCTAACTGCACTGAATCTTTCACTTCCTTAAGAGTCATGCAGTGAGCCAGTTCAGAAAGTTGATCCAGCTTGTTTTATTTTTTTTTTTGCGTGAGCTTAGCTCTTGTTTCTCCCTACTGGCTCAGCATACCATTGTACAAGCATCATAACCCATGCAAGAGCACATCTTTGACTGAGACTGGCTTGTTGGAAAATGGACCCTTGTCTTGTTACAATAATTGGATGTGGATACTCACATCCAGTGAAAAGTGAAAGGATATATATAAAAGCACATACTGTTTTTCCTATGCAATTCATGATGACCTGCGGATTTTGTTGTCATCTGAAGGCAGTAATATTAGCGTACATAAAATAAGATTGTATTTACAGAGCCATTAAGGCTCTGAATGTGAATATAGAATTAGTATACATAAAAGAACATTGTATTTACAGAGCCATTAAGGCCCTGAACATGAATATAGAATACCAAAAGAGTGTAAAAATCATGGTCTGTAACTAAACTGAACAATAACAGGGGATGGGGAAAAAAAAGTATACTGTCCAGTATTTGTGTGGCTTCATGAAAACTTCTAGTATTTTTTTAAGGAGTTAGCTTCGTACTTGTCAAATAATGTTGTAATTTGCACTTAAGTTTAATTTGCATAAGAGCACACCATTGTTCTAAAGAATACTGGTCATCCTGCTGAATTCTCGATTTAGAACTAGTTAAGGGTTTATAAATCACACTTTCATTTTTCAGATCCCTAAATTCTTCTATGTTCACCAAAGTGAATTGAAAAGGAAAACAGAATCAAACCCCCTCTGTATTGCAATTTTTTTATATTAAACTTCTGCTTTTAAAACTCTTCACATGGCAAGTCAAAGCATTCCCTAAAAATAGTGACTAAAATAAAATTAATAACTTTATGAAAACAGCACACCAGTCATGTGATTATAAACAAAAGTTAAGAAAACACATCTAATAAATATAAACTGCCATATTTTGGGTATGTTTTTCTTTTAGTACCAGAGGTTCTGTGTAACACATGGCAGCTGAAGACTTGGCTGCAATCTTGAATTTTGACATACATTGCATGCTCCAGAAGCACTGTTGTCTGAAAAGCAGATTCTTTACCCGGTGTGCAATCAGCCAATTCTCACACACTCAGGAGAGATATTGCTTTATTGCATTTCTGCGCAGAGATGGGTGCTAGGTGGTAATTCCACAAAGCTAGCACACACACAAAAAGTTTCTACAGTAATTTATACATACCATTACATCATATACACCTATCTGATACATATTCATTAAACTACCTTATCATTTTCTTTTTCCATTGGCCTACATCTTCTCCGCTTCGATTTAAAGCTACAGTGTGAAATTCACTGTGCATGCTCAAGGAGAGTGGGGGGGCAGTCCTCTTGGCCTCAAATTGGGTCGGTGGTCGTGACCTCCCCTTGCCAGAATTACATTTCCCATAGTTACTGTGTCTTCTTGTTGACACCAAATTCCTGGTGAAGATAGAGAAGTCTCCGATCTTACCTTTGCTATTCCTTCAAGTGTTCCCAAATAGTTCTTTAGTGGTTACTAAGGCCCTGGAATGACTTGTTACATAGCTCAGAGATTTAGCACTTTACCTCTTACTCTATCCTTTTAAGGTTTCTACGTATACCTATGCCACATATATCACAATTCCCTTACAAAATATATGAAACTTGTCTACTTCAGGCTACAATCCGATATCAGCACCAGGTACTATGTTGCTAGGATGGGGCAAAACTAGTATTTGTATTACTATGTCCAGTTTAGCAGAGTCTATGAGTAACGTACCGGAATGACAGGGAACAGAATAAGAAAATACAAAATTCTAGAGTGTCAGAGCTGTGGGCACCAGGGCTAAGGCTCAAACTCTTGCAGAATTTGCTAAGAGTTTTTTAACGGATTCTCAGCTACTCAGAACCTTGTTCATTGGAAACAAGGTCCTCTGCTGGTGAGCACTGGTTTGTCAAGGCCAGCATGGTTCTGTGAGTTTGCTGCAGCTGTGGACTTTGCTAACTGTACTCAGTGGTGTAATCAACTACTGTACCAAGGTATAAATGTTATACTCTGGAGGAAGTATAACCTGTATTCAAAAAGCCAGTACCATGGCCAGTCAATGGAGAAGATGCGTATCTACTTGCGCAGTTGTAGATGGCCACCCCTCGCTCAAAGAGCGGACTTCCATGTGTGAACCATACAGGTTTTCTGTGCACGGAGGAGTGGCACAATCAATATCCCAATGCCTAATGCAGATTTGCTGCCTGGTCTCCATGAGCCTGGAGGGTGTGTGCCGCCTATGGCACCACTGGCAGCCAAGACCAGCGCCACCCAACTTTTGCCCAGGAAAGCTCCTGTTCACCTCCGTGACTCTCTCCCACTGAGTCAGGGGAATCTGTGAATCTGAAGGAAGGGTAAGCAATGGATAGAGCCCAGTTTTTCTTTGCTTTTTCTGAGTTCAGGAGTGGTCTTTCTTGGACTGGAACAGGCCCACAGGTTTTCAGGACAGGGACCATTCTGCTGAAGATGGCCAGATATGTGAGGTTAAAGCTATCATGTGGTTGTCATCTGAAGGCATCCTCTTGCTGTCATGGGAAGTGCCAGTGAGCAGTGACTGCCCTGGAGAAGCCATCATTCTCCAGTTCATTGTCTACAGGCCAGGTTTCTGGTTGGTGCAGACGGATTTTTCATTGACTCCCCTGGAATAATGTAGTAAAACACCACCAGAAAATCTCTCCCCAGCTTCTCAGTTGTTTTATATCCTGGTCAGTAAAGCCGCAGGGCAATTGCGTAACAGCACTGTCCAGTTTTAACTGTAATGCCTTTTGCAAAGTCTTATGTCTTATCAATGTTAAGTATCTACAAAGCCTATTTCCATTTCTGTGCCTGTCCAATGCATGTTTCTGTCATGTCAGCCCATCCTTTATTAGTTAGTTATGACTTTTTTCCTTCGCTGGATGGAGAGGGGGAAATCTGGACTTAATAAAAAGACTGGAAACAGCTACCTTCCCCTCAGCCTTATTCTGGATGGGAAACTAAGAGATCAGGACTGAGTACTTCTGTCTGATACACAGTCATCCTCCAGAAGACCCGCTCTCTTTCCCACTCCCAGTAAACTCTTGGTTCTGTGGGTGTGTGGTGGGTGTTTCCTTCCTGTCTCATGTGTTAGTCTGATAAAGCTGGTCACCCCTAGCAAGTCTGAATAAATAATAGTGAGCCACTCATCACTTTGTGGACAGTGACTAGCAGTTCAAGTGTTTCAGTGCAGCATATCGACAGCCACCTATACTGGCATAAAAGCAGAAATAATGAGAAAATTTCTGGGGTTGCTTGGGTGTCATGAGACAGGAAGGCTGAGTGCAACTGGTAACGACTAGGTCTTAAAGTCATTGCTTAAACAGTTAAATTATGTGTCATTCAGGACCCTGTGACACAAAATGTTCAGGGTCTTTAGCTGCTATGTGGTTTGCAGTGCGGCTGCAGACACCGTGAGACCTGTGCAGAGCACGTGCCTCCCTCCCACAGCCTGCCTGCACCAGGCACCTCAGGGGCTGGCCACCTCCAGACGTGGGCCAGGATGCTGGCTGGAGGGCATGGGCAAGCTCCTAGGAAAGGATTACAGGCTACCACAAGTTCACAGTGGTAAATATCTAGGTAAACAGAACTATATTCAGCCAAATTTTGGGAAAAATACCTAGTCTCTAGGTTAGCATGTTCTTTACCAGAAAAAAGCTGAAGTATTGAGATATTTTAAAAATGTTTGCATTTGTGCTCAATTAAGTTGCATAATGGGTTTTTAAAAATAATGCATTTAGAAATTCTGTGTGCTGTTATTCACAAATTGCTTCAGGAAGGTCCTGGTTATCTGGTATTTAATTATTCAAAACTATACAATGAATTATTTCTGTACAGGGTTTATGGACAGCTTATTCTCAGTCTTTAATATTCATACCAAGATTGAATCATTTTAATTGAATGCCTATGGCCTATGCCCTGCTGTATGCTTCTGTCCTGTGATTGTATGAATTCCTACACTTGCACATTCAGAATTTGTTTTTGTGATTTTTTTTAAAAGGATCCTGTTTATTTGGAAACTTCTGCCAGTGAACATGTTCACTAGCACGCCATGGAAAATAAAATAAGTAGTGTGCTAAGCTGACAAACTTACCTGAAAATTATCTTTTTTCCTATTCTAAGCAAATACTCTCAAGCATTTATATTTTAAAGGACTTCAGTCAAGGTTTTTGTGGAATTAGGAAAGTAACATGATGACTGAGAAAAGACTAGAACTCTGCTGGTGTGTTTCTTAGAGAAAAAATTTATAATTTTCAGATTGGATTTGTTTTTTAGTGGTCACCACTTATTATTAGCTCTCCTCTGAGATGCAGAGTGCACAATTCAATATGCATAACACAGCATCCATCTTGCAGTGTGTATGTATAACAGACTAAATGATAGCTATTTAAAGTACAGTGAGGGAACATCAAAGGCTTCACAAGATTAATTTGCTGCTCTTTGAATAAAAAAAAAAAAAAATAACAAACACAGAAATGTGGGTGGTTAACCACAGCAAAGACTGCCACAACTACAATGATAAATGTACCTTTCAGAAGACCAAACAAAGGGGTTGAGGAAGAAAGCAAACACACTGGGTGACTCCTTCCTTTCTCACTATTTTCATCTGTCCTGATTTAGCCGTCTCCCAGCCAGTGTGCTAGCTCTGAGAGAAACCTGGAACACATGGAGTGTGGTGTGCATCCTCCCCTTTCCATTGCTGATGTTGCCTTCTCGATTTGTGCTCTCTAGGAAGTGTTCCCAAATATAATGCAGAACCATTTAATAATGTCTTTTGTTTGAGCCTGAGTATGCCTTTACTCTGGAGGGTGTGAAACTCTCAGGCCAAGGGGAGTAGTCAACTCTGGGCAACCACAGACTTCTTCTTCCTTTTTCCTATTAAGGCATTTTGCTTCTGAATGCCAGCTCTGGATGTGCCTATCCTCACAAGTTTCCTATCAGTTTCTGCGACTGAACATGGTAGCATTTTTTTAATGATGGTGTCTGTCTGATGAGGGAGGCATATCATTGAGCAGCCAGTAACATGGGTTACAGTGTAGTGAGGTGCGTGTGACTCCTCTCCAGAGCAGTCATGACATACAGGGCAGAGCATTTCTTTGCTTGCTGCTGTCTGAAGAAGAGCCACTGCTTTCAGAGGCAGGTCAGCATCCCAGTCCTCCTCCCCAGCAAAGCAGGGCCTTCTCTGACTCTTGCCATTCTCCCTTTGTTTCAGGTTGTCCTTAATGTCCAACCCAGCATCCAGCAGGCCATGGTGGAGTTGAGACCATGCAGCTTCTCCACACAGAAAAGCAGGGTATTTTGCTTCAAACCCAACCTTGTAGCCCACTGTGGCTTCTGCAGATGAGTCAGCCTCAGCCCAAAGTGCAAGCCAGTCGACCTCCACCTCAGGATATGACGGCCGTGCGAAGCATGTGAGTTATGGTGTGTTCCCACAACAAATGTGCTGCCAGCTTGGTTAGCTTGCTGCAAAATGGTCAGATGTTTGGCGGTAGGATATTCAGTCTGAATTTGAAGCTGTCCTGTGGGCTAGGCTGGGATGTGATTCTCCTCTGCTTCCTTTCAGGAACATGCTGGGGACCAGAGAGTTGTATCTTTACCCACGTGGGAGTATGCTGTGGAGGTGCAGACCTTTTTCTCCCCACCACCCTCATCATGCAGTGATTTTAGACATTTGCATGATGTACTTGAGGGCAGACACTTGAAGAGATGTTGGTCTGGGTGAGTTCTTCCCATTCTCTCTCCCCTTCGCCTCTGTCCCCGGGCAATAATTGCATTGGTAAAACACATGCAGTTTTCATTCTTTATACCGCGGAAGTAGATTTACTCCCATGTGCACTACAAAAATGCCTCTGATGATAGTATCTGACTGTAACTTCTGCGTAGACCAATGTTTTTGTCCTCAGCCACTATGGCCTGGTTCAGTGCCCGCCAAATTACCATGTGTGCTCCCACTTACTTTGATGGGCATCTGGTCAATCTCTGTTGAATTGCCCTTCTTCACTTTTCCAGTGATAGCTACTGAATTTATTCTGATCAACAACAAAAAAATGATTTTGTTCAGATAATATTTTTCTGTGTTTGAAACAAATAGCCTAGTATTTTTAGCATGTGAATAACAGATCATTCAGAGGAAAATCATCCCTTCTGGACACATATTTCAAAATTTGCAGTGTCTTGTAGCTCCACAGACAGTCAAAAAGGAGTTATTGCTAAAGTTTCCATGCATGTTGATAGCTTTTACTTTCAGTTTTTATTTTTCTTATGACTGTACTGTCTTACTGATTTCCTTTTTAACTTTTCTGTGCCCTGATAAATGACTTTTCTTTCTTTAAAAGAAGTTTACTTTTAAATGCTTTCAACCTTCATTAAAAAGTTTGGTTTGTATCCAGATTATTCTACTCATTGATTTCTTTTTTTCCCTGTTCCCAAATTCTTATTAACTTTGTGTCATGTCAGAACAAAATATTATTACACATTTTGAGGGATGTTGTGTGAAATAAATTATACATACAGCTTAGCTGTTTGCTCAGCAGGAGTGGCAGCATTAGCTGTCTGTTTGTTTGTGGTGGGAGCAACATTCTGTAATAGCTGGAACAGGTACTGCCTGAAAAGAGATTGAAAATGTTGTATTTTCATTCCACACATAGAAGTACGGGAGGTGGGAGAGGAAGGGGGAGAGGAGGAAAACCCTTCCAATAAATGTAACTTTCAGTTGTCCTCTGTCCTCACTTGCACTCTGCTGCTCTGTAATAATGCTGTCATTGGTGACAACCATCCCACTAGATTGTTTAAATTGTTTTCAGCTTTTTCTTGCTTTTTCTGTGTGCCATTTCTCTGGGGGGATTTCACTTTAAAATTGTTTAATCAAAACTCAGATTCTCTCCTGATGTTGTGATAGCTTCATTCTCAGCTTGTGGTGCCAAAATTCATCTTTCCAGCGCAGCAGCCTTTGCGCTAAAGCTGCCCTTCCAGTGTGAAGCAGCTGCATTTTTCGTTAGTACCCAAAAGACGGGAAAGGTTGGAAATTTTTCAGTCTTCTGAAACGTGTCAGTGGGAAAATGTCCATTGCCCAAAGGTAACTGTCCTTGCTTCTCTCCTCACTTAATTGATCCTGTCCTATCAACCAAACCCCAAAGCTCCCTTCCCTCTGCTTTGAAATCTGAAAGACCTTGTATTTTATCCATTTCCATCGGGAGCAGCAAACAAACTTTGTGCTCAGGATCTCTGCATGACTGAAGTCCTACATGGACTTCAAACAAAGCAGTTCCTCTGCTCTTCCAGTTTGCTCTGCTTTCAAGAGGAGACAATTTTCTTTTGGAAAAATATTGGTTCAATATTGGTTCTTTCCTCAAATATTTGATTTCCAATCCCAGTAGTAGATACAGTCTACTAACTCACTGACCAGCTCTTTAAGCTAGTGTGCTGTTCCCCTTCTTTTATGTGAATTAGTATGAGGACACATTTATTGTGCCTTTGCCAGGTGAATTGCTCTGCTATGCATAGCTTGACGTGATACGACACTTCCAGATGCATGAAATATTTCCATGTGTCTGATATTTCAGTGCGTCTCTGCATGACAGCACAGAACAAACCTGCCCAAATACATGGTCCATCAAATTACCAGGCAATTAACTCACTCCAAAGTTACTGGTTGCTGCCCCTTGCTCTCCTGAATTATTCCCTCCCCTGTGATGTGACAGTGCCTTAACAGCACCTTTTCTTTGTGCTGCAGTAGTTTGTGATGGCCCTCACGTAAAGCACAGGATTCCTATCACTGCTTCCCCCCGCCCTTCCACCAAAGCCACTGAGTTCACAAGTATATAACTGAATACTGTAATCCTTCCTCAAAATCAGTCACTCTCTCTGGATTCCTCCCCTCTTCAGCCATCATTCCTGCTTTTCCACATCTTGGCTGACTTAAGACTGTCTGCCATACAGTGACATGTTCATCATCAGAGACATTGAAGGAAACCATTTGACCACCTGATTTCTCCCAGAGGAAGGATGTTTCATTTTTTGCCCTTTCCAGTTGTAAGAGGCTCAGTTGGAAGGGACTCCTCAACACTTTAGCCCATCTTTGCTGGAGCCACTTTAAGGCTCAGGCACAGTTCCTCTCATTTTGCTGCCTCTGGCTGCTGAAAGGCAGCACTTCCACTTCTAGACTGTGTGACAATTCCTATATACCCAAACCTGAGCTATTTCCACAGATCTATTTTGGTTTTGACTCCATTCAAAGAACATTTTTCATGTCCTCTCACTCAAACTCTTCTTACCAAATTTGAGGAAGAAGCTCAGTAGCTTCGAGAGCAAAATAGCTCCTAGAAGCCTGTCGTGGTTTAGCCCCAGTCAGCAACTAAGCACCATGCAGCCGCTCGCTCACCCTCCCCCTCCCCGGTGGGATGGGGGAGAGAATCGGAAGGGCAAGAGTAAGAAAACCTGCGGGTTGAGATAAGAACAGTTTAATAATTGAAATAAAATAATAATAGTAATAGCAATAGTAGTAATAATAATAATAATAATAATAATTGTAATGAAAAGGAGAACAAGAGAGACAAACAAAACCCAGGGAAAAGAAAACAAGTGATGCAACCGCTCACCACCCACCGACTGACACCCAGCCAGTCCCCAAGCAGCGATCGCCGCCCCCCGGCTAACTCCCCTCGGTTTATATACTGAGCATGACGTCATATGGTATGGAATAGCCCTTTGGTCAATTTGGATCAACTATCTTGGCTGTGCCCCCTCCCAACTTCTTGTGCACCTGGCAGAGCATGGGAAGCTGAAAAAGAAAGTCCTTGACTAGCCTAAGCACTACTTAGCAACAACTAAAACATCAGTGTGTTATCAGCATTCTTCTCATACTAAATCCAAAACACAGCACTATGCCAGCTACTAGGAAGAAAAGTAACTCTAACCCAGCTGAAACCAGGGCAAAGCCTGAAATTGTCTTGCTGTGAGCATGCATGGAGTTTAGTGCACAGTATCACCAAATAAGAGATAACAAAGTAAATATTTCATCATAAAGAATGTTTGGACAGCTTTATGGCTGATTGATACATGTCATGAAATAAAACTGCATTAAATTTTTCATACAAGGTTTTACTTTCAAAGGTTTACCAACTCATGTTGATAATTGCTTTCTGCTCTAACGATATTTTAAGACTGAAATAGTGAAGTTGCATGTTGCCTTTGCCAGTATTTCTATCAGCAGACTTTTTTTATCCTGTTCTTTCACATTGCTTCAGGCAGTCTGAGCACTTGCAGATGCCCAGTACAAGTACAAGATCTGTGTTGCCAAATGAACTCATTGGGGTGCCTTAAACTTCCCTAGCTGCCAATACCACAAAAAGTGACAAAGACTAATGGGTACAGTGGAGAAATAAACATAAAGGGTTGCCACTTTCTTGGTGAAGCTGTTCATGAGGACATATAACCTGAATCTTGGAAGCTGATTTTCTGACAGATACTCCCACACTTTGTGGGCAGAACTGTCACAGGCAGATCTAACTGAAGATTTTTTTTTTGCGAATAGTGAAATTTCATTCCTTCCTTTCTTCTGAAATGATAAGTGTAACTAATATTTCACATCAGATTTGCTAACCTTGGAAGTTAATCTTATATCTTCCCTTCAGTAAAACAAATAGCAATATCAGTCTCCCCAGATCTTTCCTAGTTTGGAGCAATGGTGATCCTAGACACTTTCGTGCTTGGCACAGTACAAGGATGAGAAAACCTCAGAACATCTGAAAGGACCATTCCTGGGCAACAGGGGAATGAAGGTGAAGGTCTTAAAAATGAGGAGACCTGGCAGCCTGACTCCTCCAAACTGTGTTGCAGGTTAGGTGTCCAAATCTGTCTCACTTAGATTTTAAAGGCTGCCTGGACCTTCATAGCATTTCAGTATCAGTCTTTCAGAAATTACAATAGTTGATATTTGTGAGCTTGTACTAACTGTCCAATGCGGTGAGTAGAATGACACCACTCCTGACACTACTTTCCACGACAAAGAGTTACTATGTGAAAATATAACCCAAATATGTCACTATTGCTATGTGATTCATTAGAGTCAATCACGTCAAACTGACAATGTTGCCACAGCTGTTCTGAATTTCTCAGTTCTCATCTCTCCTTTGTTTTGAATTTCTTGGGTTTTTTTAAATAGTGGGAAGAAAAGTGTGTTGAGTGCTTGATATTTTTGCTCAAGAGAGGATCAAAATACATAACATTTGTTTTTATTTAAGCTCTATCATCATCCTGCATGTCAGTCAGAAGAGCATGAGCCATGTCTCTCAAGCTTTTTCTGCCACAGAATATCAGGTTTCTTTGGGAAAGAGATGAGAACAGTATTAAGAAACTGGTGGGTTATTTGGATTTGGATGGAAAATTTGTTTCAACAGTTTCTCCACAGAGATATCATATGGAGTCAGGGCAAAGATTAACATAACAAGAACTGTAACTATGTATTTTTCACATATCAGGACGAGTTGTCCTGAAAGTGGAATGGAAGTTGGAAAATTTGCTAAGCATAAATTTATACACAGGGGAAATTCATCAAGCTAAATTAAGCAAAATTGTAAAATGACTGGCTTGTGTTACAAGTATTTTGAAATTATGGCCTAAATAGTTTAAAAGAAAAAGAACTTATAGTATTTGAAATAGTAGATTAAAATTTTCAGAAGCACTTGAGGAGCTTTTGTCCAAAAGTCTTTCTAACCTCCTAAACTACTTGTTAAGAATTTCTTATGTAAATAAAAAAACCCCAACGTTTTAGCAAGCAACATTGAACTGTTTTTGTCTTACTGTTGACAGGTACTTACTGACACTGAAACAGGATTGTGGAAGATTGAAAAAAGAAATGATGGATGACCTATAAATAAAGTTTAGATGAGTACAAAAGATAAAACCCCAACTGTACTGTTAAATGAATTCCAGAATCACTGACTGAGGTTCAGGAAAACACCTGAAGCTGACTGAAAACTTTCTGCTGAATTGAGTGAAGTCACGTGAATATCACAAGGTTGCAAAATTAAGGAGGCAATTTTGAAAGTGGGAGCATTCTGAAAATTGTAATAAATGCTTGTTTCCAGCTGAGAACCAGAAAATAGCAGAAAAAGCCTGAAACAGAATTTAAGAGGCATCTTAGTGTAAACTTCAAAAAGGTTGACTTCAAAAAAATTGAACTGTGTTGGATGACAATATCCACAGATTCTAATTTCATTTATCTGCAGTGAGTTTGATTAATCCCATTAGAAGTAGCTGTTTAAGCAGCTTTCTGATGCTATGCAACAATATCATCCCTATCAGACACATGCTTTTCTTTGATGCCTGTTTTCAAGATAATTTCAGGCATAAACTGCCTTCAGTAGCTATGTATCAATTTGTCAGTTTAACCTTCACTATACTGTTTGATATTCAAAATTCAGCTTTCGATAGTGAGAATTCATATTTTAATAGTGGGAATTAAATGCTAATCCAGAAGTATTTCTAACCTTTCGTACCTTAGATCTAAGTAGATACATATTGATTTCCAAAGTGACCCTTTGTTATCAGTCTTTAGAATAGGAAGAAGACACCATTATAGGCTCAAATATTATTTAAAATGGTGGTTGGGAAAACACCTACTATTTTTTAAGCAACCAGGCTTAAGCATCTTGCTGATCTGGATCTAAGCTAGAAAAAGACAATGTTGAGTTTGGAATAGATTTCTGCCAGTAACCTTCCTTCAGTTTCTGCTTGGTTTAGCTCCCAAGCACATTTTGCAAAGGAAAGGGAGATGGAGCTAGGAATGTGCAGTGATTTGATCATTAATGGTGAAAAGTACTCTTTAAACACCATCTGTAATGTGCATTTCTATTGAGCTTGGAAGTTGTGAGAAAACAAATTAAACCACTCTGCTGGGTCTGGCTGGGATGGGGTTAATGTTCTTCCCAGCAGCCCACAGGGTGCTCTGCTCTTCATTCCTGATGAAAACGGTGCTGGTAACACACCAGTGTTTTGGCTGTTGCTGGGCAGTGCTTGCACAGCACCAAGGCTTTCTCTGCTTCTCATGCTGCCTCTGCCAGCGAGCAGTCTAGTGGTGGGAAGAGGCTGGCAGGAAACACAGCTGGGACAGATGACCTGAACTGGCCAAGGGATATTCCATATCATACAACATCACGGTCAACAGTAAAGACTGGAGGGCTGTTCTTGCCAAAGCAGCCGTTGCTTGGAAACTGGCTGGGCAACAGTCTGCTGGTGGGAGGCAGTGAATGATTGTGTTTGCATCACTTATTTTAAAAAAAGTCTCTTTCTTATTAAATGGTCTTTATCTCGGCCCATGAGTTTTCACCCCCCATGAGCAAGCAGCTATGCGAGTGCTTAGCTGCTGGCATGGGTCAACCCACAGCAACGGCACAGCTCGTAGGTGAGTGACATGGGATTTTTTTTGTTTCCTTGTAAACTTGAAAGCCACAAGGGGATAATTAAAACTTCAATGCCAGAAAAACAGCCCATCAAAAATTTTACTGTATGTTTCCTAGAACCTCCTAAACCCTATTAAGGGACACTTTAGGGACTACATGAATTATGAATGGCTACCAACTTATTTTCTCTGAACAACAATCTATTTCTTTCATTACTGCTGTATAATTTTAGCCTTTAGGTGAAAAAAATCATATTGTATTTACATTAATTATATTGTCCACTTACTATAGTATAACTTATCTTAACAAGGTCTCAAAAAGTCTTCAGAAGTATTAATTTAATTTTCAATATCTTCCCAGGGAAGGGATGATCTCAGCAAAGCAGAGAGCTGTGAACCATTTCCAATTGGCCAGCATCCATTTTTCAAGCCAAAGAGTATGCCCATGTAAGTTCAACCAAAGGCTTCAGTTTGGTATCTTTCACAATTAACCAGTGACTTAATAAAAAAAGGACTCCCTGAAAGTTCATACTTCAAAAGTTTCAAGCACAGATGTTCTACCATGGTAGTACGTACCCTAAAAATAATTCTTGTTGAGCTACCATGGACTGCGAAAAGGGAAGAGAGTTACCTAGTTCAAGAAATATTTTAAAATATGTTAATGTGGAGCAGTTACATGGAAATAAAAGTAGGAGTACTCTGTTGACTGCTTTGCACATCAGTGGAGTATTGTATGCATTTTCATGCATGGAATAGGCCAGTAAAATGTTCCCTAGGATTCTGTGGAAGCAGACAAAGCACATTAGCTCACTTAACCCACCTTCAGTTGCCCTGTAGCAGGGTTCCCTATTCCACTTGTGTCTTCTCAGGGAGTGCACAAGTGTCTTCTCAGGGTGCACAAAAGTGTGTTCTAGGTAAGAGGCATAGCAGACAGACCAGCCTGTTGGTGGCGGGGTCACAGGCTGATGCCCTCTCCCTCCCGCTGCTCCTCAGCTATCACTCACCCACCCCTCTGCCATGCAGCAGTACCAGGGTGTCTGGTTCTCAAAGGAATATAGGGAATTCAAGCACTCACATCCTGCTGTTTTAAGTTTCTGGCTTAAGTTATGTATAAATTACTTATGTGTGTATGTGTGTGTGCGCGTATTTCTTAAATAGAAAATACATACTGTGTGATGTGTTTAGCTGGCAGGGTATTTCACAGCCCTGTAGGCACTTGCACTTTATCATGAAAAGTCATATGGGCACCCATTTTCAAGCCTTACTATGGATAATATGACACAAATTAAATAGAATTAATAGTTGTCGTTCACCAGAAGAATCTCAACATTTCCATTTTCCCTGTGAAAACAGCAGCAACAAATGGTTGTGCTTCTCTTTTCTTCACCTTCTTTACTCCAAGTAAAGCCAACAAATGTCCCCAAAGTACTCCCATCAATGAGAACATCTCTACTGAAAACAGGGATATAACTTTGTTGCAGGCATGCTAAACTGGTAATAATGCTGTACAGAAAATTTATAGTGTGAAATTTAAAAACACCTTTTTTTTTCATTAGTAAGAATGACAACAATTTACTTTGGAATGAATATAAACTTCTTATTTTTATTGGTTGCAAAACACTCTTTTCCTTGCTGCATACAAGGGGCTTCTGTGGTGCTTTTTTCTTTTTTTTGTCATATAGGAATTTTCTTTGTGTTTTATATTAATGACTGATTTTGGTCCAAGTTAAAACCCAGGACTGGCCCAGTGACACTGTGCTGCTTTACACCGCATGTGACCTTGAAACTGCGAAACAGTGGCTCAGAGAAGCAGATGTGCAGGGAGGAGCAATACATGCTTTAATGAGAACTGCAATCTTCCTTGTGCTCCTAATGGTTTTAGCTTTCCAATGATCAAGCATTATTGATTTTCCTTCTCTCCTTCCCTCATGTTGAGACTGTTTTCTGTGACTTGTGGTGAGCTAAATGGTAAGCCATAGCATCAGCAGAAATCCTTCTTCCAGCACAGTCAAGGGGAACCATTCAGTTTGTTAAGGGTGTTATTCCCTTTATTGCTGTTGCTTCTTTTTTTTTTTTTTTTTTTTTTTTTTGTTAAATATAAGTGCCTATAACGAAGTGGTTGCCCGCCAGCTGCAGCAAAGCAAACCAAACGGTACGTACTCAGTGTTGCTGTGCTCCCCAGGCTCAGAAATAGCGCTGGGACTGTGGCGGCATTGCCCTGCATTATTCAACGTCAGGCACCCTTAGACTCGTGCGTATTGGTAATTCCTTTGGTCGGCCTTTCTTTGTGGTCTCCATGGCAACTGTTACCATTGCCGTTAGCATCTCTGGGGCCCAGCCTTGCTCACATGTGTCTCAGCTGCTTCTCTCCTAACACAGCAATTAATAGCTGTGGTGTCACTATATTTAGATGCCTTGTGCCCTCTGTATTATTTGTCTCTGAGACAAATGTTTTCGTGGTGCCCCTGGCTAGCGCTGGCTGCACTGCTGCCTTCCATGGCTTCCTCCAGGGAGGTCACTGGGGAAGATCAGTCTCTGCCACCCGTGCCGCTCTGGACTGAAGTGCCTGTGGGTGCTGGTTACAGGCCTCAGCCTTTGCACCGGTTGTCTGCCAGCTCCGCTCCCGCAGTTTCTGCAGCTTTCATTGGAAACAAGCAAGGAGAGGTGTTGTGGAGGGCCCTGGCAGGAGCGCAGCTCCGCTGGCACCAGTTTGAGTGATTAAGCCCAAACCCAGAAGTTGAGCCTCCCAGTCCCCAAGTTTCCCACCACAGACAATGCATGGTATTGCTTATTCACAGCCTCACATTGTAAAATACCCTCCAAGGCTATGATCGTGGAAGGCAATGCAATTTTTAAATGCTTAAATACAAGAATCTCAGAATAACATCCCTTGCTGGCCACTGGAAGTACCGGAAGCACTTCCCCACTACACTGGCCTCTAAAAAGAAGTTTTTAGAGAAGAGTTCTACTGAAAAGAGAAAAACAACATTTTGAAATCCTAAATTCTGTGATTTTATTTTAGCAAAGACTATCGATCAGATTAAATATATGAAAAATAAAGCTTTTACAAGATTCCATGAGATGGTTACTAAGAAAATCACAAATTGTAAATTAGTATCTGCCATTTGATCTTCAGTATGACAGTCTTTCGGTGTTCAACTGCAATTTCACAGGAAGATGGAGTATTGTTTGTTTTAAAGGAGAATTCAAAGCAGCCTGGAAAGGTTTCTTTTCCCCTCCTTTTTTTTTACATCGATTATAAATTTCAAGTTTGGCTTGGATTATTTTAAAATGTCTGCTGGAGGGAAAAGTATACAGTGGGAAACTACTTGAGAACTAAATTAAAATGCACGCTTCTGTGCAAAAATTTTCACATCCTCTTTTTCATTCCTATGCTAAACAGACACACAACTGAATCACAGATTAAAATTGGTTTTATCACTTCTTCAGAAAAAATGTAGTTTTTTCTGTTTGGGTTTCTCTTTTTTTTTTTTTTCCTTTTGTCCTCTTAATATAGCTGTGCAGCATCAATGCTAAATCTTGAGAATGTATCTTAAGAAGGAATGCACACGTATGGCAGCTCTGTTTGAGAAACCTGCATGTAGTACTGTTTCTTCCCAAAGCTTTTTCTTGTACCATTGAGCTCACGAGTATCTGATGCTTTAAATTCTGAAAAGGATGGAGAATCGTCCTAATAAAGCTCCCCTTTTTATTTTTACCCACTTTATAACAGCATTCACTGAAGGTGTTGTTACTTTATGCTTTTTAGTAATCAGGACTGCAAGCTGATAATGTCACTTAGTGCCTAGGAGTAGGTGGAAGGTGCTGTGTGGTCCCACAGGCCACAACTGCTGCTGCAGTAGCTCTGCTCCCCACCCTTCCTTTTCCTCAGTTCCCAGATAAAAGCAAATGCAGTTTTTAGTCTGCAAGAGCTCTGATTGCTGAATGCTGCAGTGCCCAGCCAAACGGTTATTTAAAAAAGCAAGAGGCAGTGTCTCAAAATCAAACAGATTGGAGATCTGTATTAACAGCAAATGAAACTGCCCCATGAAAAAATGTATCTGCTCTACAGGGTAAGGTAAATTTAAACAGGGCTGAACCAAAGAGGTAGTCTAGATGCAGCAGAAGAAAGACAGGTAGAAATAGCCAGCTCAGTACTCTGCACAGCCCCAGCCTGACTCCCACTGGTCCTTGTTTTAATGCTGTTTCTATATGCTTCCCTGGCACCCCTTGGTTGCTTCCCAAGGAGGTGTCGTTGCAATGCACCATCATTGAGGTTGCACCTCACTGGCAGTCTGAAAGCGTCTGGGCCCAGCGGCTGGCTGCTTGCGATCACAGCCTCCTGAGCCAGAAACTTGTCTTCACCTCCAAACTAAGTTGCATGCCATTCTTCTTGTGGGAGAAGTCTCTGGACCACTCCTGGCCTGGGCTGGCAGCATTTCAGCAGGGATGCTCCTTGGAGCAGAGCAGAGCTGTGCGAGGAAAGATCCTAGACATTCATCAGCATGGTATCACTCCCCAACACTGTCAGTGCACCAGTGTAGGCACAGCCTCAGAAGACACTGAAGTATAGGACAGATGTGGCTGACATGACAACCAAAGCTGGTCCCTGAACTAAAAACGAAATAACCCTGACATGCATGCTGTCTAGCATCGTGCATCAGAGCAATTGATATGGGGCCTTGTGTTCCTTGCAATTCAACTAATGAACTGCTGCCACCTCTCTTAGCCTTTGCAGTGTGTGCGCTTAACTCCTGGGAAATCGTTTATCTCCACGTGACTCCCCTAATTTTCTAAAGTGCTACTTTAATTTTACACCTTCTGCTCTTCTTCCCAGAAAAACTATTGGTTTATTAAGAATTAGAAAGTACTAGGAAGATTTATTTTGTATGGTTTTTTTCTTATGAAAAGAAAGATTCCAGTGAAAACACTGTAGGCCTCAGCTTAGAGACTTAAAACTTTGTGCATAGCAACATTGTTTAATTCCCTTGCCAGACATGAAAGATCACGTATATCTATTGTGGTACATGTGGACTCATGTGGCAGAGTGTGAATCAAATTTAGACTTTTCCTGCGTTACAGGGTGATTGGATCCAGTGTTGCAGTTCATTGCTTGTCTGTATTTGCAGAGTAAATTATAATAAATGCCTGGTGGTGAAATGAGTGACAGTTACTGATCAGATTCAATTACCATTGACTGAAGCAAAGAGAAATGGAAAAAATTGGCTAGGGATGTTTATCACCAATAGAGCTTGCACAGCGTGATTGAGAGAAGTGCAATGCATTCCTGGTTAGCGTGGGGTTGATTTAACAGCACGACACCTGGCTGCTTTGCTCTTTGTGCTCTCATAGTCTGCTTTCTGTTACAGGAATGCAGTACATACCTAGTGTGAGAGCACTGCAAAGATGATTTTTTATAGTGTGCACCTGCAGTCTAGCTATCTTGGAAGGTATTTACGCTGATTTCTGATTTCCAGCTGGATCTGTTGGTGGCTGGCTAACATGCAATGGAAGGGCTTGCGAGACATAACATTTAAGTCGACATACGAACTTGTCATTTTCCCTGAAGACTTTTTTTAAATGTATGTACTAAGTCATGTGAAGAACAAATGATGAAACAAAGAAACAAAAAAGCCCTAACCCTCTGTAAGTTAGAGTTATAGAAGTGTGTTGCAAAGTTCAGATGTGTGTTTCATTTCGCCCAGTCTGGACTTGGAAAGTCCATCTGGTCCATTCTTCAGTAAGAGGAGTGAAGCATCACTGCCTTTTGAGGACCAGTGGGTTGAGGGGGAAGTTCCCATGCAAAATGGCCATGAGGTCTGTTGTCAAAATACCTTTTTGTCAAAAAAAAAAAAGAAATCTGTCATGTCTGGCTGTGATACAATTGTAAAATATTTCCAAGAAGAAAGAATAACATGAAGTTTAATGAAAAAAAAAAAATCCTGGAATGTTGAACATTTCCTAGTTCTAAACACTTGTTTCTGAAAATGAGAGTGTAAGCAGGTATGGTATATCAGAAATCATTGTTTGCAGGTGTGGCTGAACATAGTTTTAAAATCTTTGTTAAGGCTGAACTTTCTGTGCTTGTTTTGTGGTCTTGAATACTCTCTTGCATGAATCAGGTATTCAGATCTCATAAAATCCAGAAGGATCATCCAGAAAGCTCATCCTCAAAATTACGCAATGTATTTTTTATATCATCATTTCCCAAAATATGTCCAGTGGTAAAGATATTGAACTAATCCAATTTCAGATGTGCTCAAAAGTATGCAGAAAAAAGGCTTGAATAGTGATGTGTTAGCATTGTCTCCAGTCACCAGGCACTAAGTTTAGATTCTCAGGCAAGTGAAATCCAGCAGGTACCATATCTTGCATGCTCATGCATCATGCATAATTTAGTTTCTAATTTAGTCTGGATTTAGTGGTGCTTTCATGTGCTGTTTTTTTCACCTTTATAATACTGAATCTCTTGTTTAAGGTAGAACGTTTTATTTCCTGTTGATACTAATGCCTTCGTGTTTTCTTGCACCGCTCTGTATTCTGTGTCTCACCTTCTATTTTAAATTATTGTGGTTACAAAGCACAACCAATTTACAGCATCAGGAGTGTAATTAAAAATAATAGCCATAGCAGCTGTATTGAAAAAATAGTCTTTCCCTATACCAGTTAATGACAGATCTTGTGCTAATCTGAATGCAAAACATGCTTCTTTAAAGGCTTTTTCCAGTATGGAAGGAATGGAAACCCATTAATAACTATATTCTACTGCAAGGTTTTGAAAAATGAAGGAAGACCTCCCCACTCCTGTCTCCTGGAAATTGCATCCCTGATGTCTGGGAATCTGTAAAATGCAGATGATTTATACCACAGACAGTCTCCAGGTCCCTGAGAAACAGCAATGGAAAGCTTCACAAGAAAGTCTCTAGGGGTTCAGGCACAATCATCTACTGTGGAAGAACTGGACAGAAAGATATTTACTGTGTAGTGTTTCTCAGACTGTGGTAAATAGAAAGTTCAGGAATGAAAGGAAAGAAAGTATGAGTGAAAAGGGGGAAAGGCTGTCAGTTCAAGGTGAAATATTCTTATTGTCCTCAAAATCTGTACTTGGGGAAGACCAGGGCTGCAGAGACAGTATTAGCCCAAATTATTTTGAAATCTCTGAGGTTAATAAAAAGAAATCCTGAAATGCTTTGAGGAGTTGAAAAGGAGATCTAATTGTTTTAAAATTTTTTAACATTCTTCCTTCAGAAGATACTTCCCTCTTCTACTTGAAACTGAAACTTTCTGTAGGGATACGTTGATTTCAGCTGGCATGTACTAGAAATAAGTGCCTTGATGAAATGGAATATTTTGACATTTTTACTTGTAAAGATATTCTAATTTTTATTATTATATAGAAAATCAAATTTGGAGTGAAACATAATAATTATTTAAATTAATCAGAAATGCTTGTTTTGAAAATTTGATTTCTGGGTGGACAGAAAACATGTAGATGATTCTATGCTGCTACAGTTTTCCGTGTAGCTAGATGGGAAAAAATGGAAATAGAAACAAACAATTGAGATAAAGCACACCACTAATATTAAGTCCTTCCCCAGGGGTACTACTATGTCATTTGCTTTTGTTTTGAATGTTGCTTGGAAGTGGAGTGTACTGATTCATGCCATCAGCAGAATTTTAGGTTCCACGGTAAGGATTTATGAGAGGCTACTAAGAGCATTTTCAGGCACCCTTTTAGTCAATCATCCATTAAGGGAAGACAGAGCTATTCACACAATCGCTTTGGCAGTCGCTTGTGTGGGATGTAAAAACCTAGCGTATGGGTGGTTTGCCACATCTGCTTTTCACCAGGCTAAAGGACAGTGTGCATGAAAACAAACCCCAGGCTCCTTCTGTACGTGTACAGCATTTGTTGTTTGCTCCATAGGCAATGTTGAGCTGAGGTTCTTTGTTTGGACAAGGCATGAGTTGTTTTTCCTATGTTGGGCTATTCAATTTAGTTTTTAAACCTGGCACAAAAAATACTCAAAGAAAAATTAACTTTCTTGGTAATTTGGGGAAAGGGAGACAATTCTAGAAGGATCTTTTGTAAAAGTGAAACCATAAAAGTGAAACCACTTTGTAAAAGTGTCCATATGAGGTGAACTTTCATTGAGGGGCTCTAGCTGAAAGTTTTAAACTGGAAAAGGTTCACGCTTATGCTTTCCATGCTACTTCCATAAATTAACTCTTAGATGCAGCACAGTCTTAAAGCTCAGTCTTAGCAATCGGGGTTAACAGTAAAGTTATGCCAATAGTTGCCATGTCCCATCTGCCCTTCTCAGTACATTCACTATATGTTGCCTTTCTATGAAGAAAATCTTGAGGGGGCAGGTTGGGTGAGGGGTGGCCTTCAGTGGAACTCATAACAACATAAGAGAGAGACAAAACAGGGATGGTAAGGAAGTGGAAGTGAAGGATGGTCCAAAGAGATTATTCATATTGCATCACAGTTGCTTCTCTACTGCATCTCTGTAACAGCCACAGTTGCCAGCACTGAAAATCTTGCAGCTCCACTCATGTCTGCCTCCCCTGCCTGCCCTTTGGTATTGTCGTCGCTCACAGCAGAGTGTCTCTGGGAGGGGCAGGGTATGGAAACAGCAAAAAGTGGAGGACAGTCTCAAACCACAGGCTGAAACAGTAGATCTTTTCCCTTCCCTTTTCTTTCTCCCACTGGGCACATGTGCTGTATTTTCACAAACTGATCATGCAAAAGCGAAAACAAGACTCCAGAGAAACCCCCATGCAGTTACTTCCCCACCATTAAAACATGGGTGTCCTGCTATTTCTGCGTTGTCCATGTTGAAGCAGGAACTTGTGAAAACTGTGTGTTTTTCCACAGAGCATTTTGTGGATCTGCACAGGGAGAAGGAGGTGTGGCCGCAGCATATGCTGGTTTGGCAGCCCTTCACGGCCCATAGAATGCAGAGTGACCCCACATGTGTTGCCGTGCTCCAGAATGGTTAAGTTCTTTCACTGAATTTTTAGCCATGTGATTCACCACCCTCTTCAGCACCTTTTGTTCCCCTATATCACAGCCTCCCTCCCCGGGTACACTGGACACTGCTGGGTGATTGTGGACAACCAGTAAGGTAACTTGCTTGTGTGTGCGTTGTCCTGTGTTAGTTATACAGCTTTAGTAATATCAGCACTGAGTGTCCTGCTCTATGATAGCTCTGTGGTATATAGATACTTACATCAATGTAATTTACTGACTGGGAAATGGACAAAACCAAACCAAATCACCAGGAGCCCATCCCAGTCAGTGTATTGCTTTTCGTCAGAAAAAGATCCTATCCCACACCAAGATAATTATGTTGGTCCATATCTGTGTAGGTCAAGTCTCAAAAAAAAAAGTATCCGGAAGGAAGAGTGAGACTGGTAATGAGAATACTTTCATCTAAAAAGGTCCTGTAGTTACGTGCGCTTGTATTGGGTCTGGCTGGGATGAAGTTACCTTTCCCCATAGCAGCACTCACGGGGCTATGCTGCATATTTCTAGTAGAACGGTGTTGATAACACACCAGTGTTTTGGCTACTGCTGAGGAGTGCTCGCACAGCATCACGGCTGTCTCTCCAACCCACCCCTCTGAGGCTAGAAGGCTGGGGGTGGGTGAGAGGTTGGGAGGGGGCATAGCCACGACAGTAGACCCAAGCTGACAAAAGAGATATTACATACCATATGACTTCGTGCTCAGCAATAAAAGCCAAGAGGAAGGGAGGGTGGTGCATTCATTATTAAGGCATTTGTCTTCTGAAGCGAACGCTGCATGTACTGAGGCCCTGCTTCCCAGAAAGTGGCTGGACATTGCCTGCTGATGGGAAGTAGAGAGTAAATCATTTTGTTTTCCTTTGCTTCCATGTGTGGCCTTTGCTCTTCTGTATTAACCTGCCTTTATCTCAGAGACCCACGAATTTTTTATCTTGTTTTCTCCCCCCTATCATGCTGAGGAGGGGGAGTGATGGAGCAGCTTGGTGGGCACCTGGCAGCCAGCCAAGGTCAACCCACCACAGCACTGAATTTCCTTTCAGCTGGTGCAAGTCTTTCTTTGTGGTCCTGAATTAGAAGTCATCAGCAAGGCTGTTCTGCACTGCTGGGAAAGCCTGGTATCTCAGCAGGCATTTCTGATGGCAGAGCAGAATGTGCACAGACAATGGTGGTGAAGTAAGCAATGACAACAGGTTGAAATCATTAGCACCGTCATTACATTGTGCATCTTTGAAAGCAAAGCCTGCTCCTAGTGATTCCTTTCACACTATTTATTAAGTGGTGAAGCACGCTCTTAAAACATCTGGTGGGATAACAGTTGTTCCTTCAGGGTGTGGTAATGCACACGTGGAAAGACTAAGGTCTGCAATAAAGCAGACAGAGCTGTAAAGATTGTGTAACCACACAATAGCAAAGGAATGAAGCGAACACTGTCTTTCACTCAGTGAAATGCTGCAAGGAGTCTAAACTCTGTTCTGCACTACACCTAAACAGCTGTTTAGCCAGGTGAAAAGCAGATGTGAAAAACTGTTCTAATTTACACTAGAAGAGTGAGAAATCAAGTCCAATCATAAGGGTATAATGTTTGGATGCTCAGAGGCCACAGTGGTACAGTTTATGAACCTGGATTAAGGCTTAGGGGCAGCCTCTGAACTCCATCTGGATGATACATGCAATGTTCAACTCACATGAATAACAACAAAATCTGCCACTGACAGATATATGGGTGTATTGATTTCCTTTTCCGTGGTTTTGTGTGCACAAAACAAAGAAGAACACTCCTTGTTATTTATTTCCATTTTAGCAGCAAGAAGCAGTTCTTGGGGTTCTGCCTGTTATTTACAGTTTATATGTGCACGGCTCAGTCAGTCTTCCTGCAAGAAATTGCTTTGCCTTGGAGGATGCAGAGACCCCAGCAGTTGGGGATATCTTCCCAGTTCATCTCAAAAGCCACATAAAAGAAGTGAACAAGCAACTTTGTCTTTTATCAAGGCAGGTGGCAAACCTTGCCTGTGGGATAAACTCAGTCAAAGGAGACTCTAGACCACTTCCCATGTGCCTCTGCCTCCCAGCAAGATGTCAAGCGACTGGGGCAGCCTGCTAGAGAGAGCTTGTCTGTACCAGCGCCAGCACAGCAGCCAGAGGACATGTTGCATAAAAACATCAGTCGCAGGGCTCGATGTGGGTGTTATTGTTAGAGCCCTGGCAGCACAGCGCTTGGCAGCCTGCAGAGCCAGCAGAGACTGTGCAAACACCATGCCAGCCCCTGAGCTAAGGGCGCAGTCCTGCTACCTTCAGAAAGCGCGCTTGACAGCAGCTGTACAGGCACAGCCCTGCTCAGTCAGGTGCTAGTTCCTGCAGGCTGCTCCCGGGCCTCAGCGGAGCTTGTGGGTCCAGCAGCTACAGACAGAAGCCTGCTAAGCTGGTGACCAATGCTGAGCACAGACGCAGGCATCATGTCCACTGTATTTTGCTTGCTGTACTGGCAGCTGCTCCGAACTGGCTTCAGCAAATGCCTTGATCTTGGATAGGATGATGATTTAAAGGGTTTTTTTATGGAAGAAGGGAAAGAGGGAGAAATGGAGAAGAGAAATATAATATCTTCCAAAAAACAGGAGTGATCAAATAACTTTTCAGCTACCTAACTTTTTAAATGTGGCTGGCCTGCCTCTCCTGAGTAAATGTCCATGCTTACATAAATGCAGAATGACTTGCTAGAAGTAGAATAATTTATTCTTTGTCCTCGCAGAGATATCCAAAATAGCTTTGCTATTTCTCTTCTGAAGTCTGCATCTCTAAGTGTTTAGGAAAAATGTATTCAACAGAACCATAGTTTGATTTTAGTTAACTGTAGCTGTGTTGTGCAGTAGAAAACTAGTTACCTGCTTACATTTTGATAAATCTGGAACTTTCACCAACAAAAATAAGTTCTTTCACAAGTAGCAAATGGAACCTTTTTTCTCCACTACGAGAAGTCATTTAAGCATAACTTGTGTATTTGGGAGCACTAGAGTAAGTTAAACCTGATTTATCATGAGTTTGTACTTTGTGGTTAGTTGATGTTAGTTGTGGTTAGGAGACCCAGAATGTTCAGCCTCCACTTGAAGCTTTTCCTGTGTTTGAATCTTTTAAAAGATGGGTTCTGTCCCAAGAAGTTTGAAATCTGTGTACTTGCGGATGGGGGTGCACTGTAAGTGATTGGCAGCACGGCAGCAGTCAGCCACAGCTGCTCCTTCATTCAGCTCTGCCTGTGCAGTAAGTGCAGCTCCATGTGTACTATTGCACGGGGTGCTGATTCCTGCCCCAGTGTGGTACAAAGTGCTGGTTGTGCCTGAAATATCGTCTGGATGCATGCCTGTGAAAAACCCCAGAGGAACAGTGAATCAGTCTACTGAGTGTTAGTGCTGTCCCAAAGAACCACAGAGGTCGCAGATAAATTTGAAAACCATCTGCATGGCAAAAATAATGTTCCCCTCCCTTCTGGTCCTAGCGTTGCACAGCAGATGCTAGCCATGTCATTCCACCGGTCAGGAAAATGCGTATTTGCTATGGAGTTGTGCTCCTTTTGTGGGACGTGGTTCTGTATGTCCTGCAAAAGGAGTTTGTATTCGGTATTCAGAGGCTAGCAAATGAAAATCAATCTTGTATTGTTCAATACCAAACAAAGCCTTCCTCTCAGAAGCTGCAAGGTTAAGCTGAAGCCAATGCATGGGTATTTTATTCTTTTGCAATGTGGTATCTGCTGTCAAATTACCTGCACTTGGTCGAATTCAGACTTCATTCAAAGACCACTGAAGCTGATAGCTGGATTTCCATTGGCTTTGGTCTGCCTTAGACAAAAGACCTTACAAAGGAAACATAAGAAGCTTATGAGCTAAAGCTGGGAAGTGATGCAGTAGACAAGGCACCAGGTGTATATGAACATTTCTGGTCCCTGTGATTCACAGTAATTCACAGCAGTCACATTCCCTTGTGTTTACTATGTTGATGTTTAAAATTAAAGTAATTGTAGGTAACAACAAACATTTGCTTTTGTAATGGCAGCAGCTGATAAAATGTGATGGCGTTTTATTAAGAATTCAGTCAGTGAGATTGTTTCCATTTGTTGTGTGAAATACATCAGCTGAAATGAAAGCCGCAGTATCTCACAGGTTCAGAAATACAGTTGCACTTATTTTTAGCAGGTTTGGGAGTTTTGTGTTTTGTGGTGTGCTTTTTTTTTTTTTCTTATATTAACAAAAGTTGGTATATGGATGCCAGGAAAGGGATCTTGCTGCAATATATGTATTGGTAGAAGGGTGCATGCTTCAACCTGCAGTGAGTGCATTGCAATGAGTTTATGAATGGTCGATGCCTCGGGTCATTTTGTCTCAGAGCACGAGTGTGATGTCAATTTTTTTGGAAGAAAGTGTGTTACTGGAGCTGGGTGTCTACATTGCCTTGATTAATAACAGCTCTTCCAGGAACACCCTTACTTGTGCCATACCTATTCATATGTGAAGTTGGCTCTGTGGGTTTATACGGTTTGGGACCTTGTTTCAGGATACTGTATGCCACAAGGTTGAAAATTATGTATTTGTCATTCAGCAGAGAAGTTTTAAACAAATTAGGAAGTTATGAGACATTGTAATGTGAAGGGAGAGAATAACCCTGAAAGAAGTCCTGGAACATGTTATTTTTTCTGTGAGCAGAAAACAGTAGATTCTGCAGGCTCTTAACCCAAAGACATCTGTGTACCAGCACTTATCCTATAAGCTTTCTGTATGTCTGAGTCATAAACTGAATGTACATTAAGATAATTTTAATTCTGTATCATAATCTTAAAGTCAGTTTTTAGTCCATACAATAACCAAGGTTATTGGTTAAGCAGATGCAGTGGAACTAAGAGGAAGGAAAATCCTAACGTGTATAGTTCATGTGCTGTCCCTCTAGATCTCCTTTACCATAGTGTTTGAGTGCCTGTGTAGACTGGGCTTGCTCTGATTACAACAGTCTGAAAGCAGCAGTTCATACAGATGTCTTCTAAATTGTAGTAACTGACCATACTGTTTAATAAGGGACACAGCAGCCCACCTTGACTGTGAGATAAACAGGCGGTAACTAGTTAAGCTGAAACAACTCTACGTCTGCCCAAACACAAACATCGTGACTTGAAAAATGTGCAGAAACTCCCTACTTGGAAACGTGAGTTTTATGAAAGCAGAATATGAGAGAGAAAATCTCTGTACCATATTCTCAAGAAATTGTGCTAAGAAGAGAGCTCATCCTGTTACACTTTCTCATGTTAGGTACCGTCTGCAATTTATATACCTCCTTGGAGGCAGATATCTTACAAAATCACTTTATTAATCAAGGTGAACACATGGTTTTGCGTGCACACCAAAAATTTCACTGCTTAAGCATTTTCCACATAAACATCTTTTCCAGTGCAGAAATGCAAGATATGCCTTTCTAGCAAAAAAGAAAATATATTCTTTACTTTTGCTAGTGCACTGTGAGAAAAAAACCTTTGAAGATAATCTGGGCAAGCAGCTTGCATTGGAGTTAAAAGGGAGGCCTCCAGATGAATTTAGCCTGTTAACTTGGCTTAAAACCAGAGGTGCCTTGTTTCCCTTGTGATTTTAGCAAACCTAACTTTTGAGTCTGGCCTTTTTAAAGCTGGGTGACTTGCAGCAATTGCAGCAATTTTTCTTCTGCTGTCTGTGGAAATAGAAGTTCTGTAAAAAGAGTGAGCTGAATTTGTTTTCAAGTGATCCGTAAAGTGCTAATGCAGAAGTGACTGTGTGCGTGCCCCTTACTAGTTTCTACAGTCTGACTTTTGCATTCAAAGATAACTACCAGAAACTGACATGCTTGTAGGTGGCCTGAAGTAATCTGAACTTTACAGTTATGTGTAATCAGTGGTACAGACATGCCAAACCTCCAAACACCCACGCTCACGTGCACATACACACACACACACACACACTCTTGAGGCACTTTTAACTCATTTTGTCTCTGTGACTGTCCCTCGGTCTGGAAGAGCTAGGATCTCCTGTGCCAAATACAGAGTCATCTCTGACTCCAGGATGTAGTAAGTGCAAAAAATAATCGGTGAAGGGGAGAAATGTGACCTATATGGAGCATGCAAATAGCTTCCTAGCTGGAAGTGATTAATTATGTGTTTTCCTTCACCCAAGGGTCTCATTTCCAGAAGACATCTGAATGAGGCAAAGCCACATTTGGACCAGTGCAGTGAAGGCTCACAGCTAACTCAGACAGACAAGTTGATATTTCATGCCAAGTTAAACTTGGACAGAGTGTATCAGCAAATTGTTGACATAGCATTAGTAATTGCTTTTCAGCATTTATTGCAGGTTTCTAAATGGATGAAAAATTATTCTAAGCCTTGTAAAATACTTTTAGTATTAGAATGGCTTGCCCCAGCAACACTGAAGTAATTTTCTTAGCTGGCATATACTGTTGTAGCTCTGCAGATACTAGTTAATGCCCGTTATTCCTCTTCAGCAACTACACAAGGAAAGGATACATCTTTGAGGAGAAGAAAAGGCACAAGGTTCTGGAAGGAAGGTGCTAACAGTCAAGTCAATATAATGCGATCTGGTGGGGGTTTTTTTCACTCTGTGCAGCAATAACTTACTATGACAGTTTGTCACATTAGCTTTTCATTTACGTAAAAGGGACCAGCTGTTTGTTTATTTCTCTGAAGGAGCCCATAATGGAATTGCTGAAATATTTAAGGCATAATTGCACAAAATGCTATTTCAGGCCTTGATATTGAGGCATGTCTGTCACTGAAAATTCCAAGATGTTTCCCAAATGAAAAGTGGGATGAAAATTTGTCAGGCTTAGGAAAGCAATTTTTGAAACAGCTCCATTTCTGTTTAGCTTTCTGCTCCAGTGACAGATATTCTAGGGATCCTTATGTCTAATAGTAATACTGGCTCTAGTCCATTTCTTTCTTGCCATGAAATTCTCTGCATCTCAGCTGTAATTTCCATGACTGCTATAAGCTACGAGTGTTTCTCAGACTTACTTAGCATATAATCACTTAAATGCCATGCTGTTCTCCCCCATATTTTTACATTAGAATAGGAGTAAAGTAAACTAGAAATAAACAAGCCGGTCTCTTGTTATTAGAGGGTAAAAGACTGTGCGGCAAATGAGAATGTTAAATCAGTGAGAAACCTCATTTCTCAAAATGCAATATGTGGAACTGATGCCTGTGATATAGCCATTTATTGTTCAAACTCCCTTTCATTGAGGGAAAATCACATTATATGGCAATCTGTGTGCCATCGGAATATATTGCTGGGAGTAATGGCATGTGTGTATCGCTATGTGTATTGTACCATCAGTGTTTTGGGTCACTCTGTACTGTTCTACCCCCTTCTGATGAAAAAAACCTTGATAAAATATGCCAGCATGCCAGATTGAATTGTGTTCTGCATGTGACCCCCAAAGGAAAGAAGGTCATGGGGCCGTTCAAGCCTCATTTCTGCACCTTTTAATGAGATTCTGAAAGGGCTGGGGAGGAGGGAAAGACCATTTGTCACTTTGGAAACAAAAGAAGAGGCAGCAGAAACAGAATCTGAATGCAAATGAGACATTTTTCCACTTGGGACAAGCTGATTTCCATATTAACTATTTTTTCTATATTTGTCCAAATGCATTTCCTTTGCTGTTTTGTATTTAGAAGCCAAATGATGATAATGAGTCACATTTGCACGTTTTCTAAAGAAATGCTGAGGATGAACCTACATAGATTAATTATGTTGCACTGCTTTTTAGCAGTTATATCTTTAAACAAAGCTGAAATCCACCAGACCTTGTGACCTGTGCGCCGTGTGTGCTTTGTCTCTTACGTTGTCGTTCCACAGTGAAGAAAGGCAGATAAGGTGGGAAGAAAATATAAAAGTATTCATATAAATTGGTTTTATGACTCTGAAATTATGCACAGTACTTTTCCAGGATGTAGATAATACACATTATTCATATAAATAACTTAACGAATAAGGAAATCTAAACATGTTGATAGAGTTTCAGCTCCCTTGTAAAGCCAAGGTGCCAATGCAACTTTCTGAACTGCTCTGAGGGTTTTCCTGAGCATTGCTGATGGTGTCTGGTCTCTCCTTGGTTGATTCCAGGTGAAAATATTTTACCATTACAGAAGCATGTAGAAGGAGTGAATCTGGCAGCAGAGCACCCAGGGTAATAGTCATCTTCATTAATGACCAGGTTAATAATCATCTTCATTAAAAAAGAGCGCACCTTCAGCAAGTTTGCAGATGATACAGAATTGGGAGGAGTAGTTGCCACCTTTGTACTGCTCTTCAGAGGACCTCAAGGGGCTAGAGAAAGGGGCCAGCAGGAACCTCATTAAGTTCAACAAAGGGAAATGCCAATTCCTGCACCTGGGCAGGAACAACTCCAGGCACCAGTATGTGCTGGGGGCCACCCAGCTGGAAAGCAGCTTTGTGGAAAAGGACATCAGCATCGTGGTGGACACCAAGGTGACCATGAGTCGGCAGTGCACCCTTGCAGACAGGAAGGCCAATGGCCTCCTGGGCTGCATTAGGCAGAGCATGGCCAGCAGGTCCAGGGAGGTGATCTTTCCTCTTTACTCATCTCTGGTGAGGCCCCATCTGGTGTGCCCTGTCCTGCTCTGGGATCACCAGTACAAGACAGACATGGACTAACTGGAGCATGCCCAGTGATTGCCATGAAGATGATTAAGGAACTGGAGCATCTTTCACATGAGAAGAGCCTGAGAGAGGTGGGCCTTTTCAGCCTGGAGAAGAGAAGACTAAGGGGGGATCTTATCCATGTGTATATAAATGCCTGCTGGGAGGGAGCAAAGAAGTTGGAGCCAGACTCTTCTCTGTGGTGTCCAGTGACAGGATGAGAGACAACAACATCAAAGTACAAGAAAATCCATTTAAACAGCAGAAAAAACTGTTTCACTGTGAGGGTAGTTAAATACTAGAACAAATTGCCTAGAGAGGTTGTGGAGTCTCCATCCTTGGAGATATTCAAACCCTGACTGGATATGGTCCTGGGCAGCCTGCTGTAACTGGCCAGTCTCTGTGCAGGGCTTTGGACTAGATCTCCAGAGGTGCCTTCCAACCCCAGCAATTCTGTGTGATTATGTGATCAATTCAAACCACCCTTCAGGAGCCCTGTCTTGATCCCAGTCTTCTGACAGGGAACTCCCTGCCAGTGAAAGGTATGGTTTTACCATCTCTTTCCCAATCCTGCTTGGTGTAGTGCTCACCAAGTGCCTAGCAAGCCTCAGCTACGCCAGAGTGGATGTAGTTTTGTCATCCAAGCAAGACTTATGGTTGGCTGATGAATGGGGACCTACATAGTGAATGCTGATTCATTCATCCCTTCTTAAAAACTCTTTTCTTTTTAATCCAATTTTAAGTCTGGCCCTTGCCCTCCAAAGCAGGTGGAGGAGGGATCAGACCTCATCAGACTCTTCATGGCATTCAGTAGTATGACCCAGACCTATCCCACCCTCAGAAATCAGAGGTGGCACTAGAAGCATTAAGATTAATATTTGGCACTTGGTTTCCACCTCCCTGCTGTTAGTTCTTGTGAATCCCCATAATACCAGAAGTTGTGTAGTCATTCACAACCGTTCCCTTGTCCCCTGGTACCTTCTTCTCTTATAGTTGTCAGCTTTTTCCAGTCATAAATGATAATGTAAGGAATTATAGAACTATATGAACAGACAGATTTTCTTCTCAGTCATGCAAATATTGGCATTGTTTTCTTTCCCCTTCAGCTCCTAGATCTGTGGATTTGTCCTTATCCTTAGCAATTAAAACATCTTTCCTGAGGCAAACAAAAGGAAAGTAATACAATAATAAAATGAGAACTCTTGCATCTGCCTGATGTTATCTTGACAGCAGATGATGACAGATACATTAAACAATAAAAGACCTTCATTGAAATACAGACTTGGAGGGGAGGAGGCAATTCAAAGGAGGAAAAACAATCTCTCTGCTCACTGTGGTTTGATAATAATCATAGCAAAATTAATTATTTGCCCTTCACAGGAACTGAGCAATTATACCACTTAGATCTTCTGAGTTCTGTATGTTTATTTATTGCTAAATTAATTAAATACAGATAGTTTATGACTTGTTACCTTAGTGCAGTCACACTAAAAAATCCTACTGGCACACAAGTGAAGCACCTGAAAATCTTGGGTGGATGAGACTGTTGTGGTATTCACCACTAACCATTGCTATCTAAGTCCTCCTCTGTCTACCTGGACTACACACTTCAGGCTAACAGTGAGGAAAAATTCCATCTGTCTTCCTTTTACTCAGTGCTATCACTACTTTCGTAGCATCAGTGTTATAAAGCAATCTGAGATTACTCCAGCGCTGCAATGACTTCTGGCACTAACTCTCTGGCTGGGGTTAAACTGTGACACTATGTTACTCATTGACATTATGAGAAATATTGCAGGAACTACACGAGTGTGGCACCACCAGAAGAAAAGAGACTTGACTGTGGTGGATGCACAACACCATTGTGCAAGGAGATTCTGGTATGAAGGAAACCAGGGCTGAAGCTGCCAAGTTTTTCAGGTGCTTTTGGCAGTGTTATCTGTAGCAAGTTAGAGAGGACATTGTAAAGGCATGACAGACAGCAGAAGGCATCAAAAACTTGTAAGCTGCAGTTTGCTTTGTTTTCAGAGAAAGCTGACACCCACAGACTTTAGAAAGGAAAACAATACTGGAAACATGAATGCGTTGTAAGATGCATTAATATCCTCCTTTTTTCACAGTGCAAAATTGTCTCTGTGACAAAAACATTGCAAAACTATCTTTAAAAAGACAAAAATGCTGATCAGTTCCTGCCTGGCAGTTCCTGTGGGTCAATCTTGCTTTTAGTTAGGAACAGCTGTATGTCCTGTGTTTTCTCTCTTCCCTGCTCATTGACGAGGTATCTTTTTTAAACTTAATAGGAAATTGCAGTAGTCAGACATTTTGAGAGAGACTGCCTCCACCATTTCGAGAAGTGCTGTTTAATAGATTTTTTGCAGAAGCCATTGATCAGGTGGGGATTTGTGCTGAGGCAGCATCTCTATTTCATAAAAATGGAGCAAGTCCTTCTGGGTATCTTAAAAGCAAGTATGCTCAGCCAGGCTTTAGTTACCTCTGATAAGCTCTCTAGCTAGCTGCAAGGTTTTTTAAATCTGCATCTGAGGGACTCGGAAGATTATGTTCTTCTCTAATAACAGGTATTAGTGCACACTTGGGGAGGCGCGGTGCTTTTCTATTTTCAATTTTCAGATTATTGCCGTAATTACAAAAGCTCAGGCACACTGCAATAGCCATGTTCAGTGCTCTCAAGAAAGCAGAGAACTAAAAACTAAAGTCTGCCCTTGTTCTTTCCCCTGTTAAGGTAGAGAGCCACACTGGGGTGACACTTGGTAAAGAGTTTCCAGCTCTTCAGTCTTCCAGTCTATACAGATTGGGTACTCACATATCTGTATGGTTGACGTCAGTGGTTTTATAAGTGCATTAGCAAATAATTTTGATATCATGTGCAAGTGTTTTGCATGTAGCAAGGCTGAACTGAGATCACTACAGAAGCTGAATGATGAGGCCCTCAAAAGCTAGGAAATGGCAGGCTTAGGGTTAGCCATTAGTGACAGCAAGTCATAACCATGGCTCATGGACAGTTTCTGGGAGTACTTTGACCCAGACACTGGTACAGCAGGAAGGACTGGGCCTCAGACACCTTCCCTTCCTGAGCTCCCCCTGTGATCTTGTCATCCTCTGACAACGGCATTATCTGAGTGCAGTAATGGAGCATCCCATTTGGGTTTTTTGGCAGAACCACTACATGGAGTCTATGCTCTGCTCTCACGTCAGTCAAGCCTGTCAATGCCTTGTCTTTATGCCTCCAAAGGCTCGATGGTCTCTCTGAGACTGCCACAGCATGCTTATATCTCTTCAACATTTACTGTCGCCTGTGGACTCCAAAGGTAGTCCTTCAATGACTGATTTATTTGCCTCTGGAATTAGGTACTGCTCTTTTGTCAGATGTGGTAAGCTTTTTATCCCTTTGTGCTTTTACTGTCCATCTTTCTCTTGTCTGTTGTCTGGATTTCTAGATTTTTCTATTGACAGGTTTATATTCACACAAAAAGGTGTATCTTATTCTGTTCTCTGAGGACAGAAAAGCCACTAGCCCATGCTGATGTGTCTCATGCATCAATACCTGAGTGCATGTAGACTTTCAGATGCTGAATCTTTCAAAGCCTGGAAGTTTCTACTGGCAATAAAACACATCTTTGATTTCTCTTTCATTTTTCTAGGATCTAGACTTCCTGAATTCTTCTGGTGATTAATATGGCTATGGGCTTATTTTGTCAGCTGCATCAGTTAGGTCTCATTTACTTACAGAATTTTACCCAGATTTTCACGTTTTTTCCTATAAACTAATAAAAAAACTAGAAATTAATACTGTTTATAAAATAACTTACATTGGGCTGGCTTCGGTACTTTGGGCGTTCATCTAACAAAGGGGAAAAGTTTGTTCAGAAGAAACTCTTTTGTCATTTAATATGTTGGCATCTCAGTTTGCTAAAGGCACCCAACCCAATAAAAACCATTCTGTGCCATTAAGCCCCCAAGAATACTGACAAAAGGGACTTTCTCTCCAAAAGGGACTCAAGAGTGATGGTTCCTGGGGAGGAAATTGCTAAACAACACGTCAGCATTTGTATCTGCTAATTGCTTTTATTCCTCTAGCTGTCTTCCAGTTTTGTCCAGCAGAAATTGAAAATTTACATTTAGTGACGCTGACTCTGGCTGGAGGAGCAGCTAATATGACTGGAGAATAGTTATGTTAAAAAGAGCAACAATTAAGAATTCATTATACTTCTACAGTCATGTACACTGTGAATTTGCTGTGATAATGCATGATAAAAATTGGTGGTACTTCAGGCTTTCTGGATCACCCAAGAGGAAGTGAGTCCTTCCTTAAAAAAGAAATCACAGATGGGCCTCCTTGATTAAACTATTTACTACTTTTAGCAAAAGCTTGAATTCACTGCAAGTTTTGCAGGACATTTTTCAGCTTTTTTTTCTCCATTTTTTGAATGCAAAATCTTATCTCTATCTGTCTTTTCCATCTATTGATATAGGAGAAGTTACCATGCCCTAGAGAAGAGTTTAAGCAAATTGAAGTATTATTAATCTTCATAGTGTCTGTCCTGAGCATATTTACTTGTTTTCTGCCAATAGTTGCAGACAGACACCTTCTGATCACTTGAAAAGAAAGTATATAATTTTTGCATAAATGAACAGTAGTTTCTTTTTGTTGTCTTAGCCTCAGAACGTATATAACATTGTCTGCACGTATTGTAACATGGTTGGAATGGGGGGGAAACTGTATGTAAAACAGAAGAACTGTATATAGACAGTCAGCCAGAACAGAACTGACCGCTGAGTTTTACAGTGTACATATCTAGCAAGAGAGAAAGTATTTATAATTATTTATACTCTTTGGGCATTACGCATACTGGGTAATATTTAGTTATCCTACAGGCACATTAAGAGCTTGAGAATCAGAAACTGCCTGAGTGAATGTACAACCTGCCATTTAAGATATACTGTTTGAGTTTGTGCTCACATGCTGTCTTACATTAGGGTTTTTTGTTCAGAACTAGGGGATGTATCGAATTAATTGGTAACTTTACATTAAAAATATTCGCTCCAAGGCCTAAATACTGGATAAAAGAGAATCTGAAAGTATATCTCCATAGCTGACCAGAACCAGGCTAAGAAAATTTTAAAAAAGAATTACTATTTTGTTTAGATTTTCCTTAACTTTTGTTATACAACATACTAAAATTATCTGTAACAAGCAATCACAAAGCCAGATTCTGAAGAAATCCAGCTGATGTAAATAACACAAGCACACGTTTTACTATAGGGACACTCAAGCAGTAAAGGAAAGTGCCAGCTTTAAATACGTTCAGAGCACCATGGCATTTAATTTTATTCAGGCTTTAAAAGCCAGGCTGCACAACCTGTAGGTTTCACTGCTGGTGACATTGGACTCCAAAAGTTTCCAAAGTTAAGGAGAAAACTGTTTCAGAACTGCAGCAGAGCTGCTTTCAGAGTAAAAGATGTAACTTTAATGTCAGAAAATGTTTTATCTAGGAAGAGATTTAACCCACATTGCAGATCAAGCCCTGGTCCTCAAATACATACAGGCAGCAAACTCCCGCAGGAATGGAAGTCTATCCACCATCTGCCCTTGCCAAAAGTATGCTTTCCAAACTCAAAAACCAAAGGGCAGGAGGCAGTGCAGAGCATGACTTCAGGCTCTGGTGCTGTATTAATATAACTTATTAGCTGTGCCCTCGGCAGCCTTGCGTACTCCTTGAGCTGTGGGCTGTCTCTCAATATGAGCAGCAAACCAGGGCACAGTCCTGAACTCAGCTTGCAATCAGAGTACAAATAATAAGATAGATGTCTAACTACGTACAATAAGCATTTCTCCCAAAGGAGGATGTTTTTCAGCTATACATCAGTTTTAGAAAGTCAATGAAGCTTCTTTGAAGCCATAAACCAAAACAAACCCCAGAACACAGCATGATATAATTGATTCTCACAATCTGTTTAGACGAGGATGACAACTTGTATGTCCACACTCAACATGATGTGATGTTCAATCGGCCAATAATCGTATATCTAAAATAAAAGCAGGGCTCCTAGTAGAAGTGCTCTGTGGTGGGTTAACCGTGGCTGGCTGCCAAATGTCCATCCAGTTGCGCTCTCATTCCCCCTCCTCAACAGGACAGGGGGAGAAAATAAGGTGAAATAGCTCATAGGCTGAGATAAAGATAGGGAAACCAGTTACTAATTACCGTCACAGGCAAAACGAACTTGTCTTGGGGAAAATTAATTTGTTGCCAATCAAAATAGATTTGGATAGTGAGAAACAAAGACAAAGTAAAACCCACCAAATTAATTTAATATATTATGTCCTTCAGAGAAATCTCCCTCTCTTTGGTCTGTGTTAGAAGAATAGGATAGGATAGGATAGGATAGGATAGGATAGGATAGGATAGAATAGAATAGAATAGAATAGAATAGAATAGAATAGAATAGAACAGAACAGAATAGAATAGAATAGAATAGAATAAATGTGAAAGTCTGTTCTCAGTATTGATAGGGAAAACCTGACCAAACTCCACTAACTTTGTCATGGACTTGCATCTAAAAAGGAACAGAGCTGGGCCACACACCTTCCTGTTTAACTGCAAGTGGCTGCACTTGCAGTGCCATCATTGCTCTGGTCACTCTGATGGGCCAACTCAGCATCCTACTTGCCAAACTCAGCATCAGAGAATGCTGGGTGAATACAAAATACAATGATTTATAATTGTGTTTTGAAGAAAACACCAGCTAGCACTAGGACTAAGCTTGGAAATTAAAAACAGAGAATAAAGAAAGGGGAGAAAGAGAGGGAAGGGAGAGAGAGGGAGAGGGGATGGACAGAGGGAGGGAGGGGAGGAGAAGGGGGGGGAGAAGAAGGGAGAGAAAGAGGCAAAGAAAGAAAAAATGGTGGCGGGGGAGAGAGAGACAGAGAAAACAAACCTAGCTCCCTCCCTTGTTTTCCTGAAGTTTTCCTTGTGAGAATTTCTGGAAATAGCTTTACCCCTAAAGTTCCAAAAAATGATTTGCATTTCAATAGCTGCTCTCAGAAAATTAGACTAGCTGAGTCATCCCACAAAAAAAACCCCAAACCAACAAAAAAACTTTCCAAAACCTCAGTAATCCTCTGTAGGTCATGGCAGATGCAAAGGATACCTACCCTATGAATGACTTAAAATTTGCATGTGCAGTTTATTGTCCCCTAGGTTAAGCAATACATCAATGTCCTAGCACAGAGGCAAGGCTTTCAGCTCTGTCTCCAAGATTATTCTTGCTCTAGGACATTGCAGGAGGGAAAGTGGGGCTGGGACTGGTTCAGCCTGGAGCAGAGATGGCTTTGGGCACCGAACAGCACCCCCATGTCTATGGGGAAGGGATCAAGGGCCAGGCTTTTCACAGAAGTGCCTGGTGGGAGTCTCAGGCACATGGCATCAGCTGAAACAGGGAGGTTCAGGCTGGAGATCAGAAGCAACCTTTCCCCCATGAGGACAGTCTGGCAGTAGGGCAGGTTGCCCAGAGCATCTGTGCCATTGCCATGCCTGGAGGGTTTCAAGCCCCAGCTGCACAAGGCACTGAGCACCTGGTCTGACACCAGGGCTGACTCTGCTTTGGGCAGGAGCTTGAACCAGAGACCTCCAGAGGTCCCTTGCAGCCTGAGCTATTCTGTGGTCTCATGGGATGGCTGTCACTTCTGTTATCCTGTCAGTACATGTTCATAGCTTGCTGGGTGAACATGGGGCAAAGAATCATAGAATGCTTTGGGTTGGAAAGGACCTTTAGAGGTCATCTAGCCCAACCCCCCTGCAGTGAGCAGGGACATCTTCAACTAGATCAGGTTGCTCAGAGCCCCGTCCAACCTGACCTTAAAGGTTTCCAGGGATGGGGCCTCCACTACCTCTCTGGGCAACCTGTTCCAGTGCTTCACCACCCTCATTGTAAAAAATTTCTTCCTTGTATCTAGCCTAAATCTACCCTCCTTTAGTTTAAAACCATTACCCCTTGTCCTGTCACAACAGGCCTTGCTAAAAAGACTGTTCCCCTCTTTCCTATAGGCCCCCTTTAAGTACTGAAAGGCCGCACTAAGGTCTCCCCGCAGCCTTCTCTTCTCCAGGCTGAACAGCCCCAACTCTCTCAGCCTGTCCTCGTAGGAGAGGTGCTCCAGCCCTCGCATCATTTTTGTGGCCCTCTTCTGGACCCGCTCCAACAGCTCCATGTCCTCCTTGTGCTGAGGGCTCCAGAGCTGGACGCAGTGCTCCAGGTGAGGTCTGTGCTAGGACATTGATGTATTGCTTAACCTAGGGGACAATAAACTGCACATGCAAATTTTAAGTCATTCATAGGGTAGGTATCCTTTGCATCAGTACATTGGATGAGGGCTAGGAGTCCTCTGTTATTACAAGGTGATGACTTTACAAGAGCTCATGTTAGCTGAGTGGGATCAAGGAGATGAATTTGAAAGTAAGCAGAAACAGGAGTAATTTGAACTGCAAAGCTGTGGAAGCACCTGACAAATGAATTTCTTCCTTAGTATCAAGTTTGAATTATAGGCTGCAAAAATCTGACACCACAGATCCCTACTAAGTACAACAGGAAAAAGAGGTGAAGTTGGGTGTAGAGAGGGAGTTTTTATCATTAGGTAATGGATATTTGGTGAACTGCTGTAATCACAACTGAGATTTGGAAAGAAATATGCATTTCAATGAATTTTGAGAGGCTTGGGGTTTTTAAAATCTGCATCTTTCTACCCCAAGAAAAAAAATACCGTGGAAATAGAATTACTGCGATGCTGGGTCTTTTTGGTATGCTTGATTGTAGATCAGGGAGGAAAGCATGCTCAGCCAGTGCTACTTTAAATATCTGTAGAACTGCTAATAGAAATGCTTGATAACTCTTTGCCTTGTTTAAACAACTCTGTGAACCTGATTACACAGGAATCAGTAACACTAAGCTTGTCAAATGCTTTAAATTAGCCCTTTGCTTTGAATTAGTGAATGTCTCAGTTCTGTCACTGCATTTAGTGGAACAGGGAATTAGGATGGACTTCTTCCAAAACCAAATAAGTCTGTTTTTTTCATTAAAATCATTAAAATCCAATCACACATTTGCATATCACATAGCACATGATTCTCATTCCAGCTGTGCAGATGAATAGGTTAAGGTATTTCTTTTTGTAAGAGGCTTCCATTTGAACATAGGTCCAGTTCTGAAGTTTGCTATAAAACAGGTATCAAATTTTTGTGTGCCTCAAGTTGAAATGGACATTCTACAATAGGGAAAGTGACTCTTCCAGGAATAGACTTGGAGCTGGAGGGCTGTGTCGTTTCCTGAAAAGCATTGCAGAGTTTCATGGTAACACCGAAGAATACACTGCATACTAAATATCCCAAGCGTATTGGTCAGAAATGAAATTTTCTTGGATTTTTTGCCCCCCCCAAACCCAGCTTGATGTCCGTTGATGTCAAACTCAGCTTCATTTTACTGACTGTTACATCGCTGCAGTAGTGGTATCACTGGAGGACGCACCTCCAGCATGGGCTGGGGTTCTTTTCATGCACGGCCGTATCACGTGTTTTCAGGCCGTTTGCTGTCAGCAGAATCTCTGTGGCAGAACTGTTTACCGAGTTCCAAAGAAGCAAAAGATGAAACAAACCCCGGGTTCTGGTTTGCTGTTGTTGCTAAAGTTGGCAAATGCAAATCTGATAAACGTACAGAGAGAGCAGAGCTCTTGAATGAAGTGCTGCTCTTTTTTCGTGCTTCATATGATCATACTATTGAGACAGCATCACATTTCAGTGTTTGCCAGTGGTAATATCTATAATGCATACATGGGTTTCAGTCAGAGACATGAGAGTCTAGGCACCTTGGACTACACCTTGATCATAATTTTGTTTTATTCATTTACTGTTACTTTATTTTCTAAAAGTTGAACAGACAGTAACTGCCAGCTGAGTGGCCCTGAAACTGATTGAAGTTGTGCAGGCTAGCATCCAATTCTACTATGAACCCAAACAGAACTGCAAGCTGCACAGTCCTTATGCTGATAATTACGTTTGTGACTCTAGCTTTAAAAGTCCAGACAATCAGCATCCTAGGAGTTTCACCACCGTGAGTTGGGGGTCTTGAAAAATGGCTTATTTAGGACAGTGGTACCTTTGTCAAAGACTCGCAGTGTAATGATGTAGTAATGGAAGGCTATAGGTTCATGGAAATAGAATGATTTTATGAAAATGTATAATTGAAAAATATAACATTTTTTTTATCTGGGGAGGTCTGCTCAGAACACATCTGTATGGCCCTGGCTCAGTTTCCCTTTATCTAGTTCCCTCATTACACCCCATTTGGTTTCCTGCTTTATTGACTCTCCTTCCTGCTTAGTGTAATGATAGCATATTCTTTATCTAAATGGATTCATTTCTATATCTGTGTCCCAATGGGAGTATGTGCTAAAGAAACACAGCTGCAAATATGTTCACCTCTTTCCCTACTGGCCTTTTGTGTCAAGTGGTAAGTTTTTCTAAGTCCTGATATGATTGCCTCTCAGTTTCCCAGTGCCGTTTACTCTTTTATTCAAGTTTTCCCCACTTACAAAATCATTTATCATTTAACATAAAACCAGTTAAAATTTGCATTACCAAAACAGAAGTGACTGGCAGGGAACGTCAGTTAACCTAAAGCACAGTCCTAAATGTGTACAGTATTTTCCTTTTAGAGGAGGCAATGAGAAGCATACAGAATATCTCCCATGTGTTACGCTCCTGAGCATCAGCTGCGGTGTGTGCTTGTGTGTGCATAAGTGGGTGTGCATTTCTTAGTGAACTTCACACTACTCAGAGAGGACTTCTCTGCATTTATTAGTCATGCCAAATTCTCTTAGGAACTGGATCCTTGGCCTGTTTTTCTTCTCTATCCTCCCCAAGGGCAGTAGGCATTTGAAGTAACCAAGGAATGCAGCAACAGCCCCAAAATGCAATCTCCCCAAGCATATGCCAGGGTTTGATTGACTTTTTTTACTGTTACTATCAAAATTCTCATTTCAAACCATCCATGATATGATTTTCGCAGTGCTTAACACACAGCTCTTTCAGATGTTGACAGTATTCAGGGTCCTTCACGCTGCAGAAATTCAGGTGCCAAGACAGCAAAATTATAGAGGCTTCTTGATTATCTGCACTAACATCCCAGAAAATGGGGCATACATGTGAAAAAGAAGTACATTAATATCCTTCCTTATTCGCAACCGTGACAATGAACTTGTAACTCTTAAACTGTAGCTGTGTCAGTAATGTCATGTCAACCGAAAGAATTCAAAAGCAAACTGTATGAAAACTGTAGCTGAATAAATTGTTATTTAAGTTATTTGTATATTTGTTACTCTTGAGATGAATTTGTACTATGACATGGAGGAAACTGTGTACCTTATCATTTTTACCTCACTCTCCTGAGATGCAAAATGCTCTTTTGTATTTGCTTATGTGCCTGTTTGAGAAGGAATATGTTCAGCAATCATTTTTTGAGTCCAATTATATTGTTTTGGAAAGACATGGGTGACTGCACACTGAGCAGTGATTGCTTGCATATGTTTTAATGGAATGAATGAACACTGGACTTGTCAGGCATTCAGAGGACACGGAAAAAGTCCTTTAGTGCATGTGAGTGCTTAAAAGGACCTCCACTTTAATATTCGATCATTTATAATACTGCACCTCTCTTTTCAGTGTTTGTGTTTGAAATGTCAAGATTAAGGTTTTTCATTGTTAAGCTTTCCAGATTTCTCTTTGTTTGCTTCCTTTTACTGGAGGCAGGGGCACAAAATCCTTCAGCTCCCTTGGAAAACAAGGAGCTGTCAGATTTTCAGCATCCTCCCTGAGTTATGACAGTACTGAAGCAGCAACTGACAAATCCCTTGACATGCAAGGTCTAGTGATTTCCATCAGAGGTAGCACTCAGACCTAGCTCAAATCAGTTCATTCTTGGATGACTGGTTTTCATCAGTTTCTGGAGGATCCTTTTGATTTTTAGGGGTTTGTTTTTAAAGTATATGTATGCATTTGGGACATTATTACATTGATTAGAAAGAACAGACTAAGTTACCAACATGCATTTTGTAAACTCTGCAATCAAAAATTCAGTGTTTTAGTGAACTTGTTTACTCAGTTTGTTATGCTCCTCTTATCTTCTTTACAGATGGGATTAAAATGGACTAAGAGAGGCAGAAAAGACTGAAAGTGGGTAAAAAATGGCACGCTAGTGATGTTCAGGAGCCTTCCTGAGCAACACCTGCCTTGCTTGGGCTGCCCTGCAACCACTACGTGGAAGGCTGCAGAGAAGAGGTAGAGCTTTACTGTGGTGTCTGCTAAACCGCTGCAAAAAGCTGAGCAGACCCAAGGATGTAATGTACCCTGAGGTCCACAAGTCCCTGGTTCTCTGGTGATTGGAGGTATTTGCAGTTTGTTTTTCTTGTGTCATCTGCCTCTTTCCCCACTTTCAGTGCTCTGAGTTTTCAAAGGAATGGTTGGAAAATGAATACAATAAGGATCTTTAGAGGTCACCTTCTGCCGCCACCTGCTGAGAGCAGGGCCAAAACTGGCAGGAGACACTGGGCCCTGTACAGTCAGCTTTGGGCTCTCATGCAAGATAGAGATGTCAACAGCCATCCTCAGGAAAACTGTTCCCCAGTCAGATCACTTTCCCTGAACTCATGGGCCAGACCCACAGGTCCTGTCCCAGCCAGGAGCCTGCCTGGCCCCAGGGCCAGCCCCATGGCACTCTGTGCAGGAGCGCCATGCTGCGCAGGACCGGTGTCACCCCAAGGCAGACCCTGTGGGCACTGTGTCCCATCTGGGTCCTGGACAGGAGAGAGGTCGACAAACCATAGGGGCGGAAGGGAGGGCACATGGATGTCAGGACTGGAGCCCTTGCCCTGCGAGGAGGGGCCAAATCCTCTGCACGGGTCACTGTCTTTGGTTTTCTTTTACTTTTTTCTTTTTTCTTTTTTTTTGCTATGCTTTTTTTTTTTTTTTTGGAAGGCCATGAACAGCAAATCTCTCCCCAAAAATGCACCGCTCCCACACACACTTGGAAAGGCTCTGGAGAGACAAGATGACAATGTGGGTTGATGGAATTGCACTTTCTACAGACGTGCGACCTGTGCTCAAAAACCAGCTCAACCCAACCAAACCATTATTGTACGTTCTCTCAGAGCTAGCACTGATAGGATTCAGCTTCAATGATGACACTTCCTTACCAAAGCCCTCCTGGTATTGTAACTGTGGGATTTTAGGAGAACGTGAATGCACAGGGTATATGCAAAGAGATAACATTTGAGCACGTGCCTCTTGTGCACACCTGCACCTTCCTAAGCTTGTGTTCCTTATCCCTTCTCCTCTGGTGATATTTCTGCATTTCTTCCCTCACTCCACCTTTGGCCTGGAGTAGAGATGTTGTACAAAATGTTGGAATTAGGTCTGGTCCCACCACCCCTATGCAAAGAAAACCTTTTGGTAGAAAAGTTGTCCATGTGGTACTTCACAACCTACCTATTGTCTGTGGGAAGTGGAGAGGGAGGTGCTGATCTCTTCTCCCTCGTATCCAGTGCCAGGATGCGTGGGAATGGTTCAAAGCTGCACCAGGGGAGGTTCACACTGGACATTAGGAAGCATTTCTTTACCGAGATGGTGGTCGAACACTGGAACAGGCTTCCTAAAGAGGTGGTCGATGCCCCATGCATGTTCAAGAGGCATTTGGACAATGCCCTTAATAACATGCTTTAACTTTTGGTCAGCCCTGAAGGGCTCAGGCAGCTGGACTAGATGTTCTTTGTAGGTCCCTTCCAACAGAAATAGTCTAGTCTAGTCTAGTCTAGTCTAATTCATCACCAGACTGTTTGCATGGAGGTGCTCAGGTCTTTTGTCTTCCCTAGGCATCACAGTGTGGCAATCAAAAGAAAGACAAGCATTTGTGTTTCATCTGACCTCACCTTCTTCTCCTGGAGAAAGACAGGTTGACTATGGAGATGGTAAGTCTGCAAAACAAGGATGGCTTGTCTGCTGTGATGGTAAGCAGAAATCAATGAGACAATGACAAATTTGTTTCAGTGTGTTGGCAGCAGAGCCAGGCGCAGCTGGGAGCAGGAGGCAACAAACTCTGGATGAGAAGGCTGTGAGTTTGCCTGGTCCCCTTTTCTCTGGCTCTTACATCATCTCCTGTGATTTTGCTTCCCCCTTTTACATTACAGGCTGTGGGAGCATGAGTGCTCTTTTACAGCATGCCTCATAGCCCTCGTACAGCAGGGGCTTGGACAGGCCTTCAAGGTGTTATTATAATACATGTGAACATGTGACCAAAGCGATTCCTGAATGCTGGCATTAGTGACGTAACTGACTTCTTTTTGTGACCATGAGATTTTCCTGATAGCATCTCTTTTGGGATGAATGATAAGCTGATGGTGTAGTGAACTCAGGGGAACATGGTGGCTGATTATTTTGTAAACTGTTGTGAAGTCTTTGGAAATAAGGATTAAATAAATCAGACTGGAAAATTTCTCTTCTCTGCTTGCCTAAGGTGAGTAATTTTGATGGATGTGAGTAAAACATATTTTTTCCCATTATCAGTACAATAGAAGGTGGATTAATGGCTTTGTTCTGGGCATATGTTGGGGGCTTTTTGTAAGAAATTTCTCAAATAACTTTCTCAGGCTGCTATTCAACTGCAAAGAAATACTTATAATCATCCTCATTATTATTACTATTACACCACCAGCATTACCATCACAATCATCCGTCAAAACATCCAATAGCTCAATTGTAGAAGATCCCAAAGGACATGCCGGAAAGAAAAATCCAATTTCCAATTATCCTGTTGGAGCTAAAATACTCCCATTATTAGTGGGCCTGTTCTACAACATCTGAGATACTGAACTCTTGTGAGAGATGCTGTAAGATAAATGCTGGCACAGCTCTTTGGGGCTTTCAGATGGAAAAAGTGAAGATGGCAGGAGCAGAACAGCCAAACCAAACAGACCAAAACCAAATCTACACACTAGTATAGCTGAAGGACACAGATTACTGGCTAATGTTGTAGCTAACTGCTAGGGACAAACAGTCTGTTCTTTGTTCAAGCTTCAAAGCTCTGTGCTCACATAGCGTGCGTACCTGTCAAGTAGAGAGAGTCTGAGCATGCTTACTCCAAAGCCAAGCAGAATCCTCTTTGAAGACCTCTTTGCTTTCATGCAGTGAAACATCATGGAAAACAGGTGCTTTTAAAAGCCACTGCTGCTGTGGGGATGCCCTTGAAGTATTTCTGGGTAGCAAACATGGAATTTGTGCAGAAGAACCTGGTTCTCACAGCATTTCCTCACTGAGTTCCACATCAGGACTGTTCAAAGAGGCATCCAGAAGTCTCTTTGAGCTGTCAGATATTTGGAGAGTTTGTTCCTTTCTACATTTGGTAACATTTATAGCACTGGGAAAAGAGGACGGGCTTTTTTAATTCTGCTTTATTTGTTATATTTCTTTGTGACAAACCTGGGGACATAATTTTGCTCTCATCTGCTCTTTCTCCCTGCTCCTAACACTGTTTTGAGATTGACTTCTTTCTGTGGTAAGAGACATCTAACACAACTCTGCAGTCATTGCTATTGACTTCAGAGGCTTTTGTGTGGATTTACCTTCAGGTGCCATCAAAGTGTGTCTCCTAATCATTATTCTTGATGTGCAAATGTTTCATGCCTTTGCTTTCTGCCTAATTGGGCTCTTCGCAGGAAGAAGCCATGCTAATACTAATGGAGAAATCCACCAATAAGGGGAGCATCATCTAATGTCAATGACTGTTTAAGTCTTAGCAATCCTCATTACCATTACTGAGTTATTTCATCTTAACAGCTGATGAGTGCTAATTCTGCTTGTCACTAAGACCACAGACATGTTCCTTGAAGTGATCGAAATCTTCCAACATACCTGATTTCTCATTGTTAAAAACAGATTAAACTTCTTTTTCTGTACAGCTCAGTAGAGGAGCAGTCCTCCAGGGGTGAAATGAAACCAAGAGTTTAGCATAGGCCCTAAATGAGACAGAAGCAAAGTCTGTCTTTCACATACCTCTCCTTGACATCCATGGTTGTCAAACTAAGTTCCAGAAAAACAAAGTTAAGGTGTATGCATGGAGTATGCTAGTGATCTTGGCCAAGTAAGTGTCGTGAGACATGAGGGGAAGCGGCGACTCATCTAAGCTGAGGAAGGAAATACTCTGGTTACCTGACAGTAGCAGCTCTCAAAAGGTTCATTATTTGTATTAAAAAAGTCCATGTTACAAACCTAAGGGAAGACGTTACATAAGCATAAGGTAATTTTACTTTGCAATACTTCTAATCAGATTGATTTGACCCACCTATACCTTCTTGCCCCACCACTGACAAGAACAGGACACATGTGCAAGTGGTCTGTTCAGCATCACTGGTGTGTAACACAGCAATTTTAAGCAATTCGACTGCCTTGTGCATCCGTGGTTTGAATTTCCTAGCATTACAGGCTGTTTCGTTGGTGGCCTAACAGGAAAAGGAGTGACATAGGGGATATGCTGTAGCTTTATTGCCATCCTCCTGTTTTCAAGATGCAGAGTCCTCTGCTGGTGAGTCATCTGTGTTGTGGTTTTACCAGAGTGCAGAAACTAATCTTGATAGGAACACCACATTCCTGAATTTCACTGTTGTTAACTGTGTGTTTGATTAGCAATACAGGCCATTGAACAGGACTTCCTAAACATTTTCATAGCCTGTATCTCTCACCGTGAGATACTGTCCAGATCTATCCAGATCGGAGCGCAGCAAATGAGATGCAATACAGCAGGACGCCATCCCTTCAACAGTCTGCACTGTTCAGCTGCACGTTTTGTAGCTCTGTGTGTTTTGTTGGTGTGCTTCCACAACCTCCTACCAGCCACATGTGACAGGGCATATTCAGTGATCAGCTGCATATCTAAGAGGTCTCCACATGGTGGAGTATTCATTTTGTTTTCTTAAGTTGTATGATGAAACATTGCAGAATTTTCCATTGAGGACCCTACGTCCTCATTATATGATACTCTACATAACCTGGGCTGTAATACGTATGCAAAACGTCTTTTGCTGCATTTGTTTGGCACTTACTTATTTCTGAGTGTTTAGCAGTGCCATATTGTTTATATTGGCAAACAACTTCATGCAAACTTGTTTCTGCTAAGGAAAGGAAGGAGGTGAAAGAGAGAAAAATTCTGCCAGTTGAAACATGATCAGTTTGCAGGTGGATGCTAATTTGCTCTTCTAATTAGTCATGAGCTGTTCTGATTCAAAACCCATATAAATGCATTAGTGCAGCCAGAGTGAATGTTCTTATGTTTGCTAGTTTATGCTCATCACTGCAGCAGTGGCACTAACAGTTTTGCTTCAAAGGTGGCTGACATTGAGTGAGCACCTTGAGTGTGTTCATGCCGATCTGGCTGCAAGGTACCGTTATGAAGGACTTCTGGCCCAACCTTTTCATAGAGGCTGTCAGAAATAACTCCGTAGCAACTTTGGAAGTGATCGAGCAGGTTGCAGACTTATGTAAAATAACAGAAAATTAATTTTACACATAGGGAGATTGAAGTAAGGGATGTTGAAAAGACCTGCTCAGGTCAGAGGCACTGAGCATTGGACTGGGAGCTTTTGGCCTCACACATCTGTTAGTGCCTACAGTCAGGTCGTAACAGGACAGTATGCTCCAGCCACCAATGTGAGGCACAGGACAATGAGGTTTTAGCCCCAATTCCCCCTGCCCCAGGTAAAGGGACCTCACCGTTATATCCCCTCCCAGCCATCATCTATTTTTCTGGGAAGCCCAGAAGGAACTAGACTCTCAACTGTTCCCCTGTCGCAAAGTTCAGTAGTAGGTGACTCTCTGGCCTGTGCCTGCTAGCACAGTTTCTGATCACCCCTGGAATACAAGGGATGCAAACAATTTGTTTGAGGTCTATGTCTTTTCCAGTTCTGTTGCTACCTATAAAGAAATGTTTGAAGTGTTTTTGAAACTAATGAACCCTATGAAGTCTTCACTCTTCTTGGATATACATGGACCAAACTTATCCATCTTTTAACTTGATTTGTTATCTCAAGGCTACCCT
>VYZW01035429.1:2414-14397 GCA_013401315.1 Balaeniceps rex | reverse complement strand
ACTGTACAACTCAGTGGATTTTTTCATGCTTTTTATGCACTGGTAGCCCAATGAGGGGGGGTTGTTTGATACCTTATTGCATTCAACTCGGTAAACACACTCCATTAAATGAAACCACATGGTAGATTCTAGAGCTGTCAGAAAAGACTACAGGCCTACTTTAATAACAGTGATTTCCCAGAACTCAGGATAGAGAGAAATAATAATTATTAACAAGAAATAAAATACTGCACGTATCTAAAATGACAGTAAAAATATGCTCCCTTTAACTACTGGATGTTTTTATATGCAACAGAAATACTGACTCAAGGCAGCAGTGTTGTGTGGCTTTGGAAAGACTCTACTTGAGCACCCTGTCAGCCTACCACAGGCCCTGTGCTGTCTCACAGTACTTAGCTACCTTGTCCCCTGGGAAGGTGATGGAACAACTAATTCTGGAAACAATTTCCAGGCATGTGAAGGACAAAAAAGCCATCAGGAGTATTCAGCATGGATTCACCAAGGAGAAGTCATGCTTAACCAACCCCCTAACCTTCTACAATGACATGGCAGGTTTTGTAGATGAGGGGAGAGCAGTGGATATTGTCTGCCTTGACTTCAGTAAAGCTTTCTACAATGTCTCCCAAAATACCCTCATAGACAAGCTGTTGATGTGTGCGCTGGATGAGCAGACAGTGAGGTGGATTGAAAACTGTCTGGATGGCTGAGCTCAGAGGGGTGTGACCAGTCTAGCTGGAGACCAGTAACTAGTGGTGTACCCCAGGGGTCAATACTGGGTCCAGTCCTGTTTAACATACCATTAAAGATCTGGATAATGGGGCAGAGTGTACCTTCAGCAAGCTTACAGATGACACAAAATTGGGAGGAGTGGCTGATACACCAGATGGTCATGCTGCCATCCAGAGGGACATCAACAGGCTGGAGAAATGGGCCAACAAGAACCTCAAGCAGTTCAATATGGGAAAGTGCAAAGTCTTTCACCTGAGGAGGAACAACCTCAGGCACCAAGACATGCTGAGGCAGCCTGGCTAGAAAGGACGTCTGCAGAGAAGGCCTTGGGGTTTTGGTGGACACTAAGTTGAACATAAGCCAGCAATATGCCCTTGCCAAAAAGAAGGCAAATAATGTCCTGGGCTGCATTAGGAGGAGTGTTGCCAGAAGGTTGAGGGAAGTGATCCTTCCCCCCTACTCAGCACTGGTGAGACCACACCTGGAATACTGTGTCCAGTGCTGGGCTCTCCCATAAAAGAGAGACATGGACATACTGGAGAGAGTCCAACAAAGGGCCACTGAGATGATTAAGGGACTGGAGCATCTCTCCTGTGAGGAAAGTCTAAGAAAGCTGGGACTATTCAGCCTGGAGAAGAGCAGGCTCAGGGGGGGAACTGATGAATGTAAATAAATACCAGATGGGGGATGTGCAAAGAAGATGGAACCCGGCTCTTTTCAGTGGTGCCCAGTGACAGGACAAGAGGCAATGGGCACAAACTGAAACACGGGATGTTCCCTCTCAACATCAGGAAACACTTTTTCACTGTGAGGGTGACCAAGCACTGGCACAGGTTGCCCAGAGAGCTGGTGGAGTCTCCATCCTTGGAGATATTCAAAAGCCATCTGGACATGGTCCTGGGCAACCAGCTGTAGGTGTCCCTGCTTGTGCAGGGGGATTGGACCAGACAGCCTCCAGAGGTTCCTTCCAACAACAACCACTCTGTGATTCTATCAGGAGTCCAGATCCTATTACTGTTTTTGCAGCTATTCTCCATAGTATGTAATTTCTGTGCCTCAGTAAAGTGGAAATACTAGTATTTCCTTTGTCAACATCATGGCTGAAAAGTAATATGTACATTATAGATAATTTAAAAGACACTGAACTAACCCCCTAAACCTAGATCCAGCAATTGACTTCAGCAAGTGCATATCCTGAAGTGCTATAGCAGTCCAGAAGAAATCACGTGGGTAGTTAACATTCATACTTCTTGAACTGAGAAAGCATTTAAAAACTGCAACTATGCAATAGAAAAGAAGGGCCTTGCTTTAATTTTTGTGATGTATATTACAACTTTCTAACACAGACACCTACTCTTCTGTCAACAAAACCAGAAGGATTTCAGTCCACAAGCCCTACCAGGTTAGATCAGTGCTACATCTGCCCTAGTACTCTGTTTCTAATAGTAGCAGAAGGGGAAGCTATTTAAGCACAGCATGTGACCCTGCCCACTATCTGCAGTCCATTACCCTTTGATTCCTCAGGACCCATAACTGTTGAATTGGGAAAGAAGAAATACACGCTTGCCAAGCTTTTGGTACCTGTTCATAGACCTGTTGTCTATCAATTTGCCTAATCCCTTTTTGGATCAGCTGCTACTCCCTGCCTTCACAGCTTCCTGGGCTAACAGCTTCCAGAAGATTGATACTTACTGTGCAAAGTAGTATTTTCCCTTTATCTGTTTCAAATTGATCTCCTGGTGGTTTCCTCAGGCTCTCCCTACTTCTCAAATTGCACTGACTGCTGAAGAGGAGTTGGTGTTTACCTGATCCACAGCCCTATCCCCACTTTCTTGAGCAGGAATACCAGAATATCTGAATGTGGCATTTATTTGGCCTCTCTTCCCTGCTCCATAGCTACAATTAGTTGTATGTTTGTTTTGTTAGAGAACAGCCCTTGTCATAAATCCTCTTCAAGTTACATGCATGTAATTCACCACTCCAGACAAAATCCTGTACGGCCTCTTCTCCTGCAGGCTCTAGGACTAGTTGTCTCAGGCAGCAGTCATTTATTGCACTTATTGCACCCACAGGTGCTCTCTCTGCACTTCATTCTTGAGAAGTCATTGGCCCAGCAGTTGGAGTCCCCCTGTTACTACCTCTCCAAAATTCACAGCTTTGCGAATCCTAGTTACCACTTCTTGATCACTCTCTCCTTCCTGATCAAGGAGGTCAGTGGTACAACCTGACAAAGACATTTTTGTTGTCGGTCTGTGATTTCCACCTGTAAGTCCTGTGACGCTTTTCTTTTCCATAATGCTTTACTGCTGTTGCTGCTTTCAGAGTCTTTCACGCAGAGTGCCGTTCTGCCCCCTGAACACCTTATTGCATCATTCCTGTGAAACTGGCAGCCAGGCAGCATTGAATCTCATTGATCCTCCATATCACAGCTCCCTGGGGTGCCCGTTGTATCAGGGTGCTCCTTGAAGCAACCATTTCAGCCCCCTAACTTCATTTTCAGGCATTATGCATGGGTGTGCCTGAGCCTGTAAGTGTCGCCCTTATTCCAACACTTAATTTTGCATGTGCCAATCAACTGACATTAGCAGTCTAATTTGCTTTCCTTATTAATTGCAGTTGTTCTTTGCGTTTCCCTTCTGGTATTTCTCGAGGGGCATTGAACCCTGGCGGTATCCACTTTTTAGATCACATCAGTCTGAACTGGGTGCTCTTCTGCACCTGTGTGCTTTCCCGCAGCTTCTACTTTAGATGTTCCTCCAGGAGCCTTTGCATTTTCAGTGCCAGAAGCCTCACTTCCTTCTGATCAAAGTGCAACCTTCTCTTCTTGTTCAGGCTCCTCTTGTCCCAGAAGGCTTCCTAGTGCTTCACGGATCTAAGTACTTCCTCTCTACATCTCATTCGTGCACTAAGACTCTGGATTTCTGTCTATCCCCGGCTTCACATGTGGAATTGACAGTGTTTCATGGAATGCAAGGGCTTCAGCCTCAGCCACCTGCCTGACAGCCAAAACTTGGCCTCTTCCATCTGCAGGCCACCACCTGCATCAGTGGTACAAAGATGGACCAAAATAACAGGCTCTGCCTCTGGAGCCTCACATCTAGATGTTGCGTGATGCCTGCTGCCTTTGTGCCCAGCAGCAGGTTGTAATTTAATTTCACAAGCCCAGTTACCAGGTCTAATAAGAGAATTTCCTGCCAGCGCTAGCTGCTTCTTGCTGTCCTTTACACTCTCTGCTGCCTCCAAGGTGCACTGTGATGCCAGCTGCAGGATGGGTCTCATTGAGGAAATTCGGGCACTCTGAGGAGGGCATCATTTGCAGGGCACTGCCACAGTACAAGTGGGGCTGCCCCGCAGCTTCCCTGGACGTCTCTCCTTTCTCTCAGCTGCTGCCATTTGGAGAACTCTCCAACTGAGAGATCAAACATGTCCTCTGCGCACCAGCATATCCTTGTGCCACAGCCACCGACAAGAAACATGCCCCTCATAAAGCAATCCCGCACTTTGCATCCTGCATAATAACTCCTGTAACGCCAACCTTTGGGGGGATCTCTGCCTCCTTGTGTGCCTTCATGTGCTGTTTGGGGGAAGCTTCTGTTAATTGAACTTCTGCAGTTCTGTCAGTTCAGCTCTGCACCTTCCCCGGTGCAAATGGCCACGGCAGTTTGCTGCTCCCCATGCTGCTCACTTACTGCCCTTTACCTTTGCCTCGGCCTGGGAAAGATCTGGCCATGCAAGCTAAACACTGCCTACACTTACGTGCACTTTTCTTCCTCTCAGCCACCCTCAACAAAACTGCCACACAGACTGGCCTGTTCACTGTCCCTTCATCTCTGCTTCGTAGGATGACACTAAAGGCAATCTCCTTTGGCTACACGCATGGAGACACATCATTTTCCATTTGGCTTTTAAGAGGGTAACACATCTCAATAGAGGATAGGAAGGAGTTCATCATGAGGGTTTGTAGGACACCTGGTTTTCAAAAAGGTTTGGTGCTTTTTGGAGGCATTCAGGTGTGCATCCAGGCTCACTGTTTTTCCCTTACTGCTTGCTCTTCCAGATACCCCCATTACCTGACCTTTTACAGTTGACAGGAATCAGAAGTTTCCCTTTTTGCTTGTTTTCTTAAAAGCTCTTTATTAAAAGGGGAAAGAAGCCTTTTTTAGCTTTTTGCTCTTTTTCCGCAGAGTCTGAGATATATTGAATGAACAGGACTTGCTCCACTGAACTGGAGACTCGGCATCACTGAGACTGTTGCTTCTCCAGGTTTCTCATATCCTCCCAGTGGCTTCAGGTTCAAGCTATCCCATTATCTGTGGCATTATCAGAGTCTCTCCTCCACCCTTTGGTGGTGATGTGTAAAGGGGTATCATTACCAGGGCCCAGGAAGTTTTAACTCTCACACATCTCCTTCTGCTATCTCTGTCTGCTAGGCATCCTCACTAGGCTTCAGACAGACACCCATATCCAATACTCAGTCAATCAGACACTCCTGACACTGTTCGTTGCGTCTGTTATCAAAGTCATTACTTTCCTGTTCAAGAGAAAGATGTTTCACTTACAGGGCACTGAGGGATTTGGCTTTCTTTGTTAATGCCTTACCTTCGTGGAAGGGCTCGGAACACAATCATTCTGTTTCCCTGGAAATAAGGTGAGCTAGCAGCATGCTACATGTTCTCACCCTTGTAAAAAGAAACGCTGAGGAGCAATATAGCCACGCCATCTGGCAAACACAGGTTGTAACAGGCTGAGCAAGAAAACGATAGGATCTCTCTGTAATTAATTGAATGCATTGTGCTAAACACTCACCCTCTCTGCTATGCATCCTGAAGGAGAAGGTGCTGCCCTACAAGACAGCTGGGGGTAAAGGGGTCTAGGGTCAGTCTCTGTTCAGCCACTGTTTCCCTCCGTGCACTTGGCCCTATGATAACTGCAAGACTTCAAAGGAAGATGATGCTGACTTCTGTTAATGAAAATGAAGCCCCTGAATAATTGTGTGGGTTCAGTTCTTAAATGCTGCATTTTTCTTCCTGCTTGCACAGTGGGTACGAGTGTGCCTTCTCCAAGTCCTTTATTTTATCCCAGTTAGACTGCAGGTTCTTTAAGGCTGGATTTCTTTTTTTTCTTGATGTATATATATAGAAAAGTGCAAAGCAAGTACCTCTCAACAGAAGTCTTACAGCCCAGCCACAGGGCAGGCAAAAATGAAACACCCAAGCCAACTTCAACATATACACCAGTTCTGACAGGGAAGGGCAAGGGAGCACAAGTGGAGCTTGAAGTACATAAAAACTATGGGATCCTGTCTTTACTCAGAGTACCTGGTAGAGCACAGTAAGCATTATTTATTGGTCTAGAAAATATAAATATGTACCCAAAGTACTCGGCTACTCAGCCGCAGGAGTTTGCTATTACGCTATGTTATCTCAAAAATCCAGGTGCGTAAGTCATTTAGTAACAATTTCTGTTCTTGCAAGTCTCTCAATGTTGGTAGAAAAATCAGTAGATCACTCTTTGCATCCACTGGCTGTACTGAATTAATAATGTCGGAGACCAAAGATTTGGAGTTTCTTTCATACCTAAAAGCAGTTTCCTGAAAAAAGTACGTGAAGGAAAATCCTAACAGCCTTTCACCAGCCAAATCAGGAGATAAAAAAGATACCGAAAATAAACCTTCCAAATCAATATCCCAACATGTTCCCTTCCCCCCAGCTCCCCGTGTCTTTTGAGGAACTGGAATTAATCACCAGCCGCCTGCTCTGTCCTAGGGCATCCCTGAGGTGCGGCACTGTCCTCAGACAGGCTTTCCACTGCCATCTGCTGTCCTTTAGATGGTGTTTTAGCTTCTACAATGACAGCTCAAGGCTTGCGCTAGACGCTGTGGAACGGTTTTGAACCATCGTCAGTCACCACCGCCTCTGAGTTGCCCAATGCTCCACGTCCCCACAGGCGCAGGGCGAAGCGCTGGGAAGCGATCTGCTGTATCTCCCCTTTCCCTCTCCCCCGGCCCCTTTAAGCCTCATTTCATGCAGGTGAATGTTTTAGATGCTCCTGGCTGCGTTCACCCTCTGTTTGGTGAGCTGGTCTTGATGAAACTAAAGCAGCAAACGTGAAATGCGGGGTAACACGCAAAACTGCGTTGATGCTGTGGAGTCAGCAGAAGGCCAGTGCAGTGTAAAATGAAAGTTGAAAAGGAGTAGATCACTTCAGAAACTCTGTGTGTCATTGCGGTACTGTCTAAATTTATCTTCAGCTATGCAAACTGTGGTTACAGCCTAACTGGAAGACAAAGGCGTTAAAGCACACTTCAAAGTGATTTAATAACAGCCATGCAGGCCTGTGTGGGCTGAAAACACAAACAAGAACAAGTTTGAATGTCATTAGGTTTCACAAGTGGGCTAGTAGGCTTGCCATGCTGTCCTGGGATCTGGAAGTTAAGGTGGAGTTGAGACTGCCTTGCTCCATAGCCCAGCTCAGGTATTGCCTTGGAGTCCCTTCCCCAGGCTCACTGAGGGACTTGAGACAGAAGGATTTGCCCTCCTCTGGTCCACTGCCTTGTCTGTAAAATGGGAAAAATAGCCTTTCTTGCTTCAAACCATGTCAAAGGAGCTAATGTTTGCCATGTGGGAATTCAATGCATCTGTTTCCTTTTCCCATCTGATACCACGATCTAGATGTCCAAGTCTGGGTGTTTAATATCATTGTGTCAACCTGCAGACTTGTGACATGATGCGACAACCATCCTTTATCTATAAGATCTTTTTGGTGCATCTTGAGATCCAGGGCTTATCTCTGTTGGTGGAGTTTGAGACAAGGAACAGCACTGCTATAGAGTTTCCTTGCTTTCATCACAAAACAATTGTGAAGACAGCCCTGAAACTCCCTCCAAAGCAAGCACGGAGGAGCAATTCTGTATGCAGAGTTGTGCAGGGTCTGCTATTTCCAGCACAGTGCCAACCAGTTACCTGCATGTGCGAGTTTTGGAGGCATGATGGCTCTGAGTCTTTCGGAATTTCCTTGTTTCCACTTGATCTGTTACCACTGACCTTTGTTTCACATCTGCTAAGGTTTTTCCTATTGGCTGCTGCCTGGGGAAAGTTCATGGAGACTTGGCAGCTTGTATTTTATGACAGGCCATTCATTTGCTATTGAGTGCTGAAGGCACCCTCTGTAGTGGCTGGAGGATGTTCTTTGAGCCCTTCTGGGATAAATGCTGATTTCATGGTTGGCGCATCTGCAGGAGATGAGATTTAGTGATCCAGGTAGTCCCTGGTTTTGTCTGGCCATGTTCCTAGGATTCAAAGGAAGTGGATGGCTCTGTGTGCCATGAAAGGCGTAGATGCCCTTGAGGGATCAGGGCCCGCAGAGGAGGAGGCACATCCAGATAGCCCAGGTACCAGGCTAGCCCCAGTCTCCTGAGGATTTTNTTTTATGACAGGCCATTCATTTGCTATTGAGTGCTGAAGGCACCCTCTGTAGTGGCTGGAGGATGTTCTTTGAGCCCTTCTGGGATAAATGCTGATTTCATGGTTGGCGCATCTGCAGGAGATGAGATTTAGTGATCCAGGTAGTCCCTGGTTTTGTCTGGCCATGTTCCTAGGATTCAAAGGAAGTGGATGGCTCTGTGTGCCATGAAAGGCGTAGATGCCCTTGAGGGATCAGGGCCCGCAGAGGAGGAGGCACATCCAGATAGCCCAGGTACCAGGCTAGCCCCAGTCTCCTGAGGATTTTGTATGACTTTGGAACTACTTTTAGCCTAAGCTTATTGGGAATTTGGGCTATGTCAGTATGCACCGCAGGTATCACACGGATGGAGGGTTTATCATCATCATTATCACTGGTTTCATTTGGCAAAAGCTCTTCTGGGCTTTCTCTACCTGAACATGCCGACTCAATGAGAATGTCATGTGGTAGTTTATATTCACCAAGCAAGAATCTCCTTACTACAATGCAGTCTTTGGTTTCTCAGTAAATGGAAATGACAAGAAATACAGTTCCTGTGGTGATTTCAGGCGCTTGAAATTCTTACGTTACAGGAAGGCATCCTGATTTCAGCATTTCTGACTGCCTTCCAATGCAGAACCTGGCTCCTGCCACCCGTGGGCATTGGTTTTCATTATGCGTTAGCAAACAAGGTGTGTTACCAATGCGTTTATTAACACTCCCAGCTCTGAATGTGTCATCCTCACCTCTATGAAACACTGCCTGTATGACTTTTACAACTTCAATATTTCTATTTAATTTTTGTAATTAATTGGATTCTTTCATCATGCACTAGTGTCAGGATTTATAGCAAGAAAGTTCAGTCCTACAGGGACGAGCTGAAGATAGGCAGCTCTGTCTCTGTCTTGGCATTCATCAATCGTATTGATTTACACTTGCAGGCATGTGCTGTTCATCCTATTTATCTCGGTGCATTCAATACACTTCTTCCTTCACACTCTTGTCCAAGCAAGTGCATCAGTAAAACCACTGCTTACAGCCAAGTGCTTAGAAGCAGTCCCGTTTTATAGCAGTCCTGCACGCACACCAGGTCATGAGAAAATGTTATGGAAAGGAAACACATATTCCAGGCCCAGCCCTACAGAGTGCTACGGACTTCCAGGACACCCACAAGTGTTTTCCTCTTCTGCTGACTGCAGTGGGTGTAGGACTTTTGGCTGTGTACAGGCTCAACTTTCAACTCTTGGGGTTTTACAGTATAACTAAGGGGAGGTTTCGGTTTCTGATTATTCTTTTGTGTGAGTACAATAATCTGTAGGAAGGTGTTTTCCAAAAGGAAATTCTGGCAAGATAAAACTTCATTTTGATATATTGTTTGAGGTGCTTTGTCATGTGCTCTGTTACAGTGTATTGTAAATAATAACAGTTTAAAACGGAAACTAAATTGCAGTGTTTTGACTGACACATGTCACATACTTCCACTAAAACCATTATTTTCCAGTGCTTTTCAAATATCATGACTGTGTTTTGAAATGCAAGTGGATTTCTTTCTAAGGTGGAATTTGCAAGAGGGTGGAAGTTCCCCTTGCTGTACAACTCCACTTAATGAGGTGTAACCCACCAAGGGCTTGGCCCAGGGATTTGTAAAAGTGATGAAACACAGCCTCATTTTCTGCCCTGTGAATTTTCACATTTTTGGGGCTTTTGTTCTAGAGAAGAGCAAGCGTGGTGTGGTACTGTGAGGCCCTTAATGTCTTAAGCATCCTTGACTGTGAGTGAAAGGGACATGCAGAATCAGTGGGCAGCTGACCATCTTACGTCAGTTCAAGACGAGCAATGACACTGAGAGCTGCAGAGTCCATCTGGGTTTGTATCAGTGGGATTAAAGGACAGTTTGATGTGAGGCAGAGTATTTCACAGGTGACAGGACCTCCTGTTTGTTACCATACTCTATTCTTCACATTTCCTTTCCGTAACAGCTTACTGTTGTTCCAACCTCCATCCACCCTTTGACAAATGTTTCTTCTAATTTCCCTTGGGGCAATTTTCATTGTATTCCTCATTACGGGTGTGCCAATATGCATTAGAGAGAGTGGATTCTGGTGTGAATTACAGCTGCTGTTTGCAGATTGCACTGCGGACCTGTGTTGGGGGCAGCAGCCATCAAAGACCACCCGTGCCCCAGGAGAGGGAGCACCTCTTGTCCATGGAGAGCAAGCTGGGCACTCTTCAAGCCTCCCAAACCAGCATACAGGCTCCTCTCCCCACTCTGTCCCCTCTGTCTTCTCTTTCTTCCTTCCTTCCTTCCTTCCTTCCTTCCTTCCTTCCTTCCTTCCTTCCTTCCTTCCTTCCCTCCTTCCCTAACTTCCTCCCTCACTTTTCCTCTTTCTCTTCCCCTTCTCTCTTCTGCCTCTCTTCCCCCCTTCTTTCTGTCCCTATTGAGATACTTCCTTGACACCCAGTGGTATTGTGTTCTCTGAACACCAGAGCAAAAGGCAAGAAAAATTTCTTCATGGAAAGGGTTGTCAAAGGCTAGAACAGGGTGCCCAGGGAAGAGGTTGAGTCGCCATCCCTAGAGGTATTTAAAAGATGTATAGACATGGCACTTAGGGACATGGTTTAGTGGTGGACTTGGCAGTGTCAGGTTTACTGTTTTACTCAATGACCTTAAACATCTTTTCCAACCTAAATGATACTGTGAATGTATGATTCTATGATTCTAATCTCTCTACAAATTGAATTTCCAATTTTGTGAAGAATCAAGTAGGAAAGGGAAATGCACAGTTGCAAAGCAGTAGCCTCATCTTACAGAGATTTAAACCTGATGGAGACAAGTAGTAGAACCAAGTATTACAGGGCTCTGTAAATAATGCACCTAGTAGAAATGCAAATCTCCATAGACAAATGCATCCCATCCTGCTTGTAAACAAGAGGTGGCTAGGCAGGACAACCCAGGGTCAGCAAGTCCGATTGCCAGTGGCACAAGAGATCCTCGCCTCCAAGGATGCTCGGATATGTCCCTGATCCAAGGATGTCTATGATTGGGGTTTTTTAAACCTTTTCCTCCCCTAAGGAGCCGGAACCCTTCTGGGCATCCTTAAAAGATCCTGCCCTTAAGAATGACAACAATCCAGGCACAGGGATGGGCCAGGTGACAGTGTCGGTGCCATCCTGTGGAACCCACACGCACCTTGAATGTCACTGCTAAAGGCAGCCATGGCAGCAGCACTTGGCACTGAAGGGAGTCAGTGCAGGGAAAGAGCTGAGATAAAGTGGCCAAGAAGGCAAATAGCATCCTGGCTTGTATCAGAAATAGCGTGGCCAGCAGGACTAGGGAAGTGATCGTCCCCCTCTACTCAGCACTGGTGAGGCCACACCTCAAATACTGTGTTCAGTTTTGGGCCCCTTGCCACAAGAAAGACATTGAGGTGCTGGAGCATGTCCAAAGAAGGGCAACGAAGCTGGTGAAGGGTCTAGAGCACAAGACTTATGAGGAGCAGCTTAGGGACCTGGGGTTGTTTAGCCTGGAGAAGAGGAGGCTGAGGGGAGACCTTATCGCCCTCTACAACTACCGAAAAGCAGGTTGTAGCGAGGTGGGTGTCGGTCTCTTTTCCCAAGTATCAAGTGATGGGACGAGAGGAAATGGCCTCAAATTTCACCAGGGGAGGTTTAGATTGGATATGAGGGAAAAATTCTTCACTGGGAGGGTTGTCAAGCACTGGAACAGGCTACCTGAGAAGTGGTTGAGTCCCCATCCCTGGAGGTATTTAGAAGACGGGTAGATGTGGTGCTTAGAGACATGGTTTAGTGGCGG
>VYZW01035428.1:27385-42349 GCA_013401315.1 Balaeniceps rex | reverse complement strand
TCTACCACTATGCTAACTTTTTGGCATTTGACATTTGTTTTTCCTAATGTTTAAACAGAATATTTGTGTTGCAGTTTAAGTTAAGCACATTCTATTTTGTTCTTGTCCTCACTGGGAAGTCAGAATAATTGATGCCTGTCTTTTTATAACATCCTTATTGTTATTTCCTGACAATTTTGTCTTCCCTGAGTTATCTTTTCTTGAGTCTAAGCATGCTTTTTTATCATCAGCTTCACTTTCCTAACTTTTAATCATTCTCTGTCATTCAAGGCTGTGAACTCTCTACTTTGTTCGTTCTCTTTTTGAAGTGTGACCAAAATGTTGAAGCTGGGCCCTTAACAGTGTAAAATAAGGGGAAGTATACTAATTGCTCATTTTACACATAATGCTCCTAATAATGCCATTCAAGTTTGCATTTGCTTCCTTGTGACCTATTTTGAAGTATAGTCTGTTATCCAAGATATTGGAGTTGAGACAGTTATCCTATTTTCTACTGTTTCTTCACGTCTCATTATTTGTCTCTATTTAAGTGCCTGTATATATCTTTATTCTACTACATAATTAATGCCAGTCTAATTTTTTTCAATTTATCAAGCTCTTATTATTATTCCTTTCCTGAAATATACTTAATGTTTCATTTCCCAACCTTTAAATAATTCATAAATTTGATTAGCTTATTGCCTCCTTTCAATTCTCCAGCCTAAGCCTTTATTTGAATCCCAAGAATCCCTAACTAGAATTTTCAAGGCCCAGTTCAAAACTCAATAGCCCAACATGGCTTCAGTCATTAATGAAATTTCACTTGGACTGGTATTTTGACTGGTTGCACTTTTCCATGAAGTAGCTTAATAAATCCCTGATCTTCATATACTTCCAAAGGTTGTTTCAGGGAATTACTAAAACTTCCTGAGGAGACAATAGTACGTGTAATCTTCTGTCAGTGTCAGATCAGCTAAAAAGAATTAGCTGAATAGCTGGATATAGTTGGAGGAACAATATGGTCTAATAAATCTCTATTGTGCCTCCTTTGTCTATAGACCCATATGCCACTCATTTTGTGCTCAAAGACCTGGAGGTCTTTGTGGCAGTAAAGTCTGTCTTTTCTAGTTCCCCATTCCCCAAGACCCTCTGGCACTGGGCTGTGGGCTTCATGGGTAGCTGGGACTGAAAGGGCACCAGAAACCCAGGATGTCTCCATCATGAGCAGCGTCCCTCTTCCATTTGTTACTCTCTGTGGTTGTTCCCTAGCACTGTTTGAGGCATTGCAAGGTGCATACTCAGAGGTTCTTGCTTCTCACAAGCTTCACCTAAGAATTGCTTCAGCTGGCTATTATTCTGCATCCTTTTTTATGAGGCTCCTGCTTTATATCACAAGATTTTTAGAAAGTGGTGGGTCTAGAGAGCACTGGCTCTTTGCGTTCAGTAAGGACCCAAGCCCGCGTTTTCCATGGTAGATGAAAAGGAGGGCAGTCCTCTATGTCCCCTTCTTGGCCTCTTTCAGACAACCCAGGAGTAAAGCAATCGTGTGGGGGTTAGAGGCTAATCATCATGCATGTTTCCAGTGCTTAATTAGCATATCTCTGAAGAGTAATCTCACTGACAGTGAGAACATCTTAAAGTAACCTTACTTCCCAGAGAGCCCATTCATTACAGCTGCTGAGCTGCCAGGAGGGGAGCACAGCTATTTCCTCCCTGGTCTCTGCTGGAGCTTTGCTGCCAGTGGAAAGAACTGCAGCTGCTACAAGGAGAGTCAGTAATGCTGGTGGGTCTATTCTGAGGACTACAGCGCAAGGGCCTCCTTCCATGTCCAGATCATGAAGAAGACCAGGTCAGGCCATAATGTCTTATCAGACCTGGTAAAGATAATTTGTGTTGGTGCTCTGTTAGTTTTTGGGAGGAGTTTGTGGCATTTTGACACTTTCTTCAATACAGATTTCCCCTCCGCTCCATGATGACTGGGACACTTTGCTGGTCTATCTTAATAAAGCCTCAGTGCCTTCCTCTCTTTGTGATAGTGCTTACCAATAAAGTCTCTTACTAAAGCTACACAAGTCAATTGTTAAGCAAAGCACACTTTGCTTCGTCATCTGTTTCTTCTTCCACAAATGTTTTATTTTGATTTCTTTAAGGTTTTCTTATTGTTAAGATTATGCCAAATACATTAGGATGACTCTACCTTGCAGTATGAAACAGAAAAAACACTGGATATTGTCTTGGCAGCTAATTTTTTCCATTCTGTGTCTGAATCTCCAACTTGCCAATTAAAGTCTGATTTGTGAGGCAGAAGACTTGAGTGAAAGAACGTGCTGTGGGACTCAAGAGCAGCTGGAGGAAGGAGGGAAGCATGGCTTAGTTAAAATACACTTTGTTCAGGTGTCTCTTATTAAACTGAAGTGACAGCTAGTTGGGCTGCTAGCGTGTAAACAGGTTAGGCAGATAGGAGGAAAAAAAGGCTAGGCTAGCAATGAGTTATTCTGGCTTGCAGCCTCTTTGAAGTAAAATAACAACAAAAAAAAATCAGAAAAATAAAAAAGGAGGGTTTGGTGGGTTTTTTTGGTCACCAGACATGTTTCTAAGGAAATTTGAACTTAATGGGCAAAATTATTCTTCGTATTAAACAGATGAACCAAAAAATTGACAAGGATTTCCATACATCCTAAAGAGGTAAAGAAATCTTACCAGAAGCTTTGGCAAGCAAATAATAAGAGGATTTGAGCATAATACAGTGAAAAACTTTTTCATATTAAATCTGGGCTGGTCGTTTTTGAAATACTATAGTGATGGCTCCAAAAGTTTGACAACACCCTTAAGGAAAAATGGAAAAATCAATACAGCTATTGGAAAGAACTCTTTTGAGCTTACAGTAGCATAAAGATTAATTTTGATTTGCTGTATTCCTTGGCTACTTCCATGTTAATGCCACAGGGCTTTTAGATTTTTGGAAGCTAAGGAAGATTGTTGCTTTACTTCTACTTAGACCAGCAACTATACAATATTCAAATGAGCATAAGCTAGTTATAGACCAAACTTCTACTCCATTCACTGCATTTAGAAACCTAGCTCAATAGAAAAACCCAACCAAAGCTGGTTTTAATTTTTTTCCCCCTATTGGCTTAATAATAATCCCTAATCACAACCTAGTTTTTATGAGTCTTTCTGCTCTCTCCCTGGTAAGGAGTTCTATCAATAACTACCATGTATCGATTAGGAATATAGTTCTTGCTATGATAGCTAGAGATGTTGCCAAACTACTAGCATTGCTGGAACATTTTGGAAAGGATATAATAACTCACAGGAATGCTCTTACACATTTTTCTTAAGATATGCACAGGAAGAGCATCAGCATTATTTCATATTTTGAGCTTGAATAACATCTGGGAAGAGGAAAATCTTTGCAGCTCTGCTTTCTGCCTGCAGTTTTGGAAGGTTAATATTTTCCATCACTCATGTAAGTTTTCTATTAACTTTATCGGAAGAAGTGACCTGGGCCTTTAATCAATAATGTAAGAAGTCCTTACATTAGTAAGGAACTAAGTAAGCATTTTCCGTCACTTCTGTATGTGCCACAGGTATGCCCGCAGATCAAATGAAGTAGGAGTATTAATCAGTTAAATGTTAGTAATATATTTAAGAAACACTCTTACTAACATCTCTAATTGGTTATGGACCAACTCAGACCTTTCTGCAAAGAAAGCAGTTAAATTTGGGGGCTTTTTATAGCTCTCATTAGCAGCTTAAGCAGCAATGTTTTCTTGCTCTATTTCATCTTCTCTAAACCATTTTTTCAGCTTTTTGTGTACTACAATGAAATATACTTACTGGAAATTTTCCTAGAAATAAAATTTCACCCTCTTAATATTTGCAAGAAGCAAGCATATAAAACGAGTATAAACAAGTTGGAGCAAATGTATCACCAGCAAGCATTTATGCCCACCATAGTTTGTGATATAATCACATTTTTAGATGATACTGGAACAGTGAAGGTGAGTTTAATCAGATACATTCTTTTAAGGTGATAACTTTGTTTGAGCCCGTATATTCTTCTGCACCCGAATCCAGAAAAGAATGATACCGTCAGGACACGCATTGGCCTTAACGGCCCTGACCAGCTTCACCTGGGACTCCCACCCACACCTACGGTCCCTGGGCTCCATTTAAGCCCAGTCTGGGACCTGTTCCTTCCCTAAGATATGTTATAGGAGTGCTGGTTTCTGGCCTTGCGTCTGGATGGACTTCAGACCAATGCACTAAATAGCTTCTCTCCTGGATAGACCCTTTAGATGTCTGTAGTAGCCTTTAGCCTTGTCTCCAGCCTCATCTCTGGCCTAGTCTTTTGTTCTTGGCTGGACCTTGGCCATAGTTCATTCTCTTGCAGTGCTAGGGGTTGTCAATAGGACTTGCTGCCAGTGCCTAACTGCCCACCTGGCTCAGGTACTGGGGTCTGCACTCCATCGGCAGGGCACTGCCTTAACATCTTCCTCTCAGGAGCAGCCTTTCCTTGCTGCTTCCTGAGAGATTGCAATTATCTGACTGGTGCTCAAGGAAAAGTTGTCATATTTTTATTCAGAGAAAAGATGAGAAGAGTTTTGGAGAGAAGAAGCTTATCAAACAAGTTCATTGAACAGGTCTGTGCCCCAGTAAATCTTCTGGGTTTCTTAATTTGCAAGAGGAATAGGTTCTATGCATACAACCCAAAAGCAGTAAACTAACAAGTTGCATCTTTTAAAGCCATGTTGACAACTTAAGAGACAGAGATAATTTAAATTATTTCGGTTACCACCATTTTTAATCTCATCACCTAGCCTGGGTCAAAGTAATAGGATCTGATGTAAAGTCTTTGTTTAATTAAAAATATAATGCTTTTAAAATTTGTGACCAGCTGATTTAGCTTGTGGTTATAGATTTGTAATTTGTAACATGAATATTAGTATGACATGAGCACAAGAGAATTGAATTATCTTTTTGAATGTGATGCACCTCAGTGGGAGACCCTTGTCTGCATATGTCTGGGGCAGAATCTGGCTATAAAGCTATTCCACACCATTATCCAGCAATTACACTGATACCTGTTGCTGACTAAGTTGTAGTTGTTTCATCACTCTACAGAGAATAAGGAACAGAACTACAACAGAAGCATTGAATCTCTCTTCTTTGTGATTGATTTTACTTGTGTTTTGTTCCTGTCCAGTGGCTAGTGGGATTGCATTGGAGATATAAGACTTCAGTAATAAATATACAGCCTTGTAAATCAGTTTAAATGACTAAGTATTCTTGTTTGGTTTTGATTAATTGAGAAAAGAAATCTCTCAACCCTACCTGAACAATGTCCCATAGGACTCTAATCTACCCAGTCTGAAATGGACTATTTAGGAATTATTGAAAAGAACAAAACTGGAAAAAGGATAAGAGATTAATAAAGTCACAAAGAAACTATATTCCCTTTATTTAGAGACCTAAATTTACAAAGGCTTGCCTGTAAATTCAAATTGGGTCCTGTGAATAGTCCTATTAATTTCAATGAAATGTCCAGAAACATGGAGAGCTAAGCATGTAATGTATCTTTGCAGGACCAGGGCTTACTTCAGCCTACAATTCTGCATTTTAAAATAACATCTGAACTCTCTTTAAAAAAGTTTCAGATATATTAATATGTTGAATTTCAAGATAAAACTATCAAAACCACTTTTATCATTTTTCCCCTTGCTCTGTTTATCTTGACATTAAGAGACTCCAAAATGACATTTCAGTCTGAAAAACAAACATACATTTTTAAAATCTGTGGAGGTGATCCATGAGACCTACTCTGCGACCTCCAAAGAAAATAACAATTTTAGATAGCTCAACTTTTGTGCGTTCAAATTTTAATCTCAGATGAACTTTTATAACTCTCATCTACAAAGCAGTTAATCTGTAGGTCTAATATAGAAAGAAAAATGGGTAATGGTTATAAGAACTTAAGCCAGAGAAATGAAACAATTTCACTGCAAGAAAACAGTACGTAAAGGGCAGAACTGGGATGAGAAATCAAGTTAGTTGCCCAGCACAACAGGTTGCACTGCAATTTGGATTGAGAATAGTTTGTGTTTTCAGTTAGTACTTGCTTATTTGCTTCATGAACCTTGGTAAGACTTTTCATTGGTTTAGAATTGTGTATATTTTTATTTACTGAGTTTCTAATATCAGCTAATTTCATATTTATATGTGTATTAGACAATGAATACTTTTAAGAATGTAGTAGATGCCAACTGGCATGCTCCACTTGGACCTAAAAACCCTTGTTTGCAGTAGGATATTTCACTAAGTTGAGATTCTGTGAACAACCTGTTCTGGGCAGCTGTAGAGAGTAATTTCATTATTCCCTTCTCCCAGGATCCCCAAGTGTGCTCATGTATCCTGGAAAAAAACCCCATGTTTCTCCCATGAACAGTAATTTTCTCTCTGACAGCATGGTTCCATTAATTTCAAATGAGCTGCTCTGGTTTCAGAATTTAGTGGAATTATATTTATCATTTGAGAAGGATAGTTCATTGAAAATGAAGATGTGTAATGTCTTTTTATTGCTGTTCATGAAATATGTTGTGCTTATTAAACATTTAACCATTAATAAAGTATATTGAAGGCATCTGGAGCAATGTAAAACCAAAAAATTGCAAAATAATGGCTGCAGTAATTTTCTTCTTTTTATAGTCCTAGGCTTCACATCAACTGATGCGAGATAAGAAGCTCACATGGTCTTTAATCAGAAATATTATATTTATGATTGTTTTCAAGTTCACAGTTCTGAAAATGCTGTACTTTAATGGTTAGAACTTGTTCAAATCTGTCCTAAGCATATCCTGAAACAGAAATGAGAGAAGCCTAAATGACCTTGTATGATACATTTTTGTTGGAAATAATGAAGATGTTTCTATCTGCCTTGAAGGCACTTAAATGTATGAGAATCCAAATCAAAATATTCTTTCTACCCACGAGCGTCTAAAGTAAATTGTGTTATCAGTTGTATGTCTAGTGAAAGACTGGTTTCAAATAACTAAAGAGAAAAATTTTACTATCAAAATGCTGAAGTGTGATATGACAGAATTTTGTTGCTCAAGAACAATTCCTACTAACCTTACTGATGATTAAAGCTGACAGTTGATTTTTTTTCCAAATCCTATTAGAACTTTTTTGTCCCTGAAAGAGGCAAATTCTCCAGGAAGCTTAGAAATGAGGCTATTTCTGCATTGCATTACTATTATTTAGACTTTTTACAAAGTTTTTATTTGAAGAAAAATCAAAAGGATTCCTTTCTTTAACAAAATGTAAAGACTTGAAGTGAAACTGGGCTCTGTTCCCTCACCCTCCATCTCCTTTTATTAAACAGTTCGGCTTCCTTCAAAAAATATATATGAAAAATTATGAAAATTATAGTTACATCACATTGGGAAGCTTTTCCTGTAAAAACAGATTCTTATCATTTTCCTTTTAAAATGCCCTTTTCCTACCAAAGTGTCAAAGGAAAACATCCCGTGCAGCTCAAATGTGTTGTTATTTTTCATGATTTGCCTCATGAGGCATGGTGGAGGATGGGACATTACATTATAGCTTGTGGAAAGACAGACTTTTCTTAAATAATAGTCTGGGGTATGCCTTCAGTCTCCCTCACATCTGGCAGTGAGGGAGGTGTTTTACAGGAAACAGAGAATGCGCGCATACACTCTATTTCTGCTGCAGTGTTTGAGCTCATCTGTGAATGGCAGTGGAAATGAAGGTCTGGAGGCATGCTTATGGTGGTACAAAAAAGCCAGACTGTTTCTTAATGCTGTCAGATCTTTTGAGGGCTTTAATGTGCTGGTGAGGCCAGTCAGAAGACTCACTGTGGCTGCTGAAGAGTCCCAGCCAGTATGTCCCACCCAGTCCTGGCATCCTGTAACGTGTTTACATGTGGGAATTGGTGCATCCACCAGGATTTCTGCCTCCTTGTCTCTGTAGGCCCTTGGTGTCCTCATAAACCTGGGTGGCCTGTAGCCTTCTGTCACCAGAGGCCAAAAGAAGGGAAAGGTCAGCAACATAGTGGATTTCCTTCAATGTGTAGCAAAAATACTAGGGGGAGAATGTCACTAAGCATTCACAGCAGTGTCGTGGTTTAGCCCCAGTCGGCAACCGAGCACCACACAGCCACTCGCTCACCCTCCCCGCCCCCCCTGTGGGATGGGAGAGAAAATCGGAAGGGCAAGAGTAAGAAAACTCGCAGGTTGAGATAAGAACAGTTTAATAATTGAAATAAAATAATAATAATAATAGTAATAAAAATTGTAATGAAAAGGAGAACAAGAGAGAGAAACAAAACTCAGGGAAAAGAAAACAAGTGATGCAACTGCTCATCACCCGCCGACCGATGCCCAGCCAGTCCCCGAGCAGCGATTGCTGCCCCCTGGCCAACTCAGTTTATATACTGAGCATGACGTCATATGGTATGGAATAGCCCTTTGGTCAATTTGGATCAACTGTCTTGGCTGTGCCCCCTCCCAGCTTCTTGTGCACCTGGCAGAGCATGGGAAGCTGAAAAAGTCCTTGACTAGTCTAAGCACTACTTAGCAACAACTAAAACATCAGTGTGTTATCAGCATTCTTCTCATCCTAAATCCAAAACACAGCACTATGCCAGCTACTAGGAAGAAAATTAACTCTAACCCAGTCAAAACCAGGACAAGCAGGGTAGATCTTACAAAGAGGCCTCTTGCAAAAGCCTATTATTCCTATAAACACTTGGCACTTAGGCAACGTCCTTTCTTGAGCACAGATGAAAAATATTTTACAAAGATCCAGACTTGTTGGACAAACAGTTCAATACATATGACTACATTTCAGTAATGCATGTGAATGCAGTTTTCAGTAGCTCCACATTTTGCCCATTTTTATTCCCTTGACATCTTAAACAGAAGTTACTTTGGCTGGCCAAGGGTTGTCAGTATGAGTCAATGACACCTCATCTACCAATCTTTCATGACACTTTATAGCAGAATCTGTATTCTGTCCCAGGGCCAGCACTCAATAGATTGGTGGCTAAAGAAGAAAACATATATGTGTTTTCTATACCAAGATTAATGGGAGTGTAAATATGGAAGTATCTTTGGTCTATAGTTCAAAGGGAAGTACAAAATCAAAACATGTTTGAAGAGGAAGATGCAGGTTTAAATTACGACTTGAAGGATTAATGCAAAAGACTTGAGTGTACTTGCTTAGGCTTTCTCATTGAGTTAACAATCAGATGTGCTTTAAATTCAGCCATCTCTTAAAGATAGAGGCTATCTTTTCAGATGTTTCATCTCCATCCTCCATGTTATGGGCTAGCTGGTTGATGATTACAGACCCATTTTTCATTGTTGATCTTGTTTTCCTGAGAGATGACTATTTACTAGTCTAGTATCACTTCAGCTGAAGGCTTTCTCTGGATTTGCTTTTCTAAAGAAGATAGCAAAAGCATGACTGAGGTTAATCTTAGATGTTTATGAACCTTCCTGGTCTTAGTGTGTACCAAAAATATTAGAAAAAGATCTCAACACAGGATAAGAAGTAGTAGAGAAGGACAAATGAAGAACAAAGACACAAGCAATCATAAAGAAATATATATTTGCCAGGCTTTCCTGCTAAATTACTTTAAATAAATCTCCCATATTAAATCTCAAAGGACTGCATTACATTTTATACTTTATTACTACTCCCAATTACATCTTGAATGAAACAGCTTTTTTGCAGGTTAATGGTGATCAGCATTTAATGGTTACTCTCCTTCTCTCCATTCCCACCCTCCTTTTTTTTTCTTGAAACCAACTGCAAAATAAAACTTTGTGCTCACCAGAAATAGATATGAATGAGAATACCTTGTTATTGCAATGTCAAGCATCTAGGAGGAAGGCCAAGACAGATGATACGAGACACGTTGACATGAAAGAGGATTATTCCACCACTTTGCAAACGCTTGGATACCAGAGAACAGCCATAAGTAAAATGCAAATTCATGACTGTAGATATTAATTGTGAATTAGAATTTATACTGACACAAGCAAGAAAAAGGAACTTTGTGTACTATACACACTGCATTTCTTTTCAGACTCAGGTTAGATTTTTTGTGGGCGATTTGCAGAGTTGCCCACTGAAATTAATGACTAAAATAATTTCAAGTGATAAACATACTACAGAAACTGTGGTCTCCTTTGGGGACTTTCTGCAATCAGAATGATAGCAATTTGTCCAATTATGCACCTTACTCTAATATTGACTAATGGTATAGTCTGTGTCAGAGGGAAACTAAGGTTCTCAATCTGCTTCCTAGCTGGAATTGTCTGCAGCACGGATATCTGCACTTTACTTGATGACAACCTCACCAGACAAGCTAGACTGCATGGTCTTATAGACCTGATAACTGTTTCCAACCTGATGGTGACCCCCTTGAAATAACAACATGGCACACAGAAGTAGAAAAAGCAGGATTAAATCTGCTTACTAGAAAATCTTGTAAGAAAAATGTGGAAACCACATGTAAATACTGTGTGATAACCAAGAAAACATCATAATGCTACACTGGAAAATCACTTGGCTGCCTCTTCCTAATACCTCTTTCTGCCTCCCCTTGGGAGCACCACACCGGTAGGATACCACACTTTTGAAATCTGGACCATTTTTTAATGTAAGTTAAATTATTGCTTATATCCCCTCTTTATTTAGTTGTCTTTAAGATCATTATTGTGGAACAAAATTCTCCCAACATTTCATACAGCACATCATATCTTTGATTGATTTACTGGCATCAGTAATTGTTGCTGAATGCTGTCTAGAGCACTATAGTCAGAGACTGGGTCTCCATGGAAGCTCTAAAAAGCATGCCAGCTGTCATGAGCACTTTTTAAACTTACAATAATATAAGAAAAATCTTTACAAATCTGAATGAGCTGCCATGAGCTGTCCAGGTTGTTTTGTTTCTTCCCCTTTTTCCTTCCTTATTTTGTACAAATAGGTCTTAATACTTGACAAGAGCTCATATAGACGTATTGGTAATATAAATAAGCATTAAGATGGTCATTGTAGCTGCCAGAACATGCAAGAAGTCTAACAACTGGTTGACACACACAATATATCAAAAATAGCATAGAGAGAAATTGAGATGATCCTTATCATACATAACGTGCATGACTTTTTTTTCCACTTTAAGAAAATTTTGCCAGAAGATAGAAAATCCTAATAGTTTCTCCTATTACAAAAATCACAGGCAACCCTCTGGTGATGTAAGTCTCTAAAATAGTTATAATTATTAATAATTAAAATAATTTGCTAGCAATCTGCCTTTCAATTTCGATCAGTCAGCAATTGATTAATTCCTAAAAAAACCTGTTGTAGTTGCTTTATTTTTCCTTTTTGTGTGCCATTCTTAAATAATTAAAAATTATAAATTAAAAAAAAGTCATCATAAATATTAAAATAAAACTATTTCAAAGATCAACAATATCATGTCATTAACTTGAATGGAAAAATATTTCTTTAATAACAAACTCCCACCAGAAATCTGGAAATATCCTAATCTTAATTCTTACTCATCTCTGGCTGTCCAATATTCATTTCCAATTGTATTTGCTTCTATGCTTGAATGCTGGTGCTGCATTTTAATAAATTCTAACCCTTTTCTATGCCTTTAAAAATGTATTTCTTATGTGCTAGCGTCACAGTGTTTCTGTAAACATAATTTGTCAATGTGACTTTTTAGCTTCATTAATTTTACATAAATATATCAAACCATAAAATCATTCCTTTTAATGATACCTCAAGACATGAAAAATACTTGTAAGGAAAGATAAGACTCAGAGATAGTCATCTTAATGAGTTGTCATTTGCTAAGTGGAGTACTAAAGGTGAGGTGACATTCCAAAGAAACTATAGACTGTTGATTTTAACCTCACTGATATAAAGATTCATTGGGAACTCAATATTCTAAATTCAGCATGATCTATCACTTCTAGGGTTTTGTAGTTCAGAGTCTTCCATGAGTACTAATTCCTTTTTATGTTCCTGTCATGTTAAGGCTTGGTCCTTGGCAATTGGCTGTTTAAAAATGAAATGTTAAATTGCAAACATTCTGTAGAAATCTGAACCAAAAGCATGGTAAACAATCTCCAAGACAACTGCAAGCCCACACTACTTAAACTTTTAATTGAATTCTACAGAATGGATTTTGATAAATTTTTGAAGGTGGTCAATGATCAAAAAATTTGTGAAGCACTGCTTAAAGCTGCCACAGCAGATGCCACTTGTGGCAATTTATGTTTCAATTGACAGGGGTGTAGTGTTTAATGAAGTAAAGAATAATGAGACAGACTGCTGTCTTCTGATATTGCAGAGGTACTTCAGGAAACATATTTTGCTCTAACTTTGAATGCTCGTGTCAAAAAATGATCATCCAAATGCAAAGAACATTGCAATTGCCAGATTGCAATGATGTCTCTGACAGGAAAAGCAGGGTAAGAACGTGTGTACGTGTATTCATTTATTGCTGTTTCGCAGAATATTCTCCAGCATCAAGCAACCTGTGATCAAGAACTTCCTGAGCAAGAAGTGATATTTTTTATTTAATGGCTATGTAACGAAGATCTTACATGGGTCTATATGAATATGAAGACACATAAGAAAGTGTAAAGTGGGATTTAAAAGCTTGCACCATTTCTGTTTTTATAAATGCTTTGAAGTTACAGCTGTGTGCATCTAAATGTGAGACAAGTTCTTTAATGGTCTAATTAATGATAGGAGTGGGACAATTACAAAAATAGAATTCTAATTTACGTAGAGTCACAGTCTTTTGCCAGGTTCTCTATCAAGGTTGTTATTTTCCCCTTTTTCAGTGAAAAAGAATCAATCCTCAACCCAAGAGATTATACTGAGGCAGGTGCTTGCAGATTTATACCACCTGTCTCCATAATTTCTCTGAAGCAACCTCATCATGTGTACCACCTGAGGAGCTGTTTCAAAATGTCTTCAACTTATATATTGCTATTTGCCCTAATGGAATATAAAGCATTTTACAAATTACATCACTTTCTTTGCAACTGAAATACAGCTGTCTCTGGAGATATAAAACAGTTTTTTTGGCAGTAGGTAGCAGAACTTGGACAAAAAGTAAGGACTGTGTTCAATCTACAGTAAGAAAAGCAGAAGGATGTAAAAGCACTAGGATGTATATTTGGCCGGGGCATTTGGAGTAACATACTACTAATACGAAAAAACCTTTGAATTTTTCTGGGACCAGGTGGATAGTAGCACTTGTTTACAAGTACTTTCCAGTTATACTGCAGTAGAAAAGACAAACATGCTTTCTTGCCAGTCAATTTTTAGTGCAAGAGAAGATACTAAAGTCATGTTTGGATCACCTTCTCTGGTTTGAGTAAAATTCTAACAAGAGATGAAGTTTGATTTTTCTTTTTTTTTTTTAAATACTATACTTTATTATAAAGTATGCAACATAGAATTGATAAAGGCAAGTTTTTATATGTGTGAGATGCATTTTTATTATTCTCACTTTTGGTTAACATCAGGAGTTGGTGAAAACCTTTGAGAAGTCTTGATTCCAGTAAAAAATGTGGAACCTAAACCAGACTGGTGGACTACTTGGTTGAAAATATACTAGGAGGGAAGAAAATGTAATGCTATGCACTTGAAACTAGTCAAGGAATATTTTTAGAGCTTTTATCTATAGCACAAATGTGTGAAGTTCAATTAATAGTTGATTTTAAAAGTTCTGTGATGACTCAGAACAAAAAAGTTATTCCAAAATCACTATAGTCTCTTAATTTGTCCATTACATATGCTATACTGCTTCATATTACCAACATTAAATATTCTGATTAAACCATTTAAATGTACTTGAATAAAAATATTTTGTGATACTAGCTTCTTGCATTTTTTTACATTTCTACCTTTTGAGGCCAAATTAGGACAAAATCAAATAAAAATCAGCATTTTTGGCAGAATAGAAATCTGCACATTGGACATCTCCTATTGCATAGCTTTCTGCTGACAGACTATGGCTTGATGTAGGATCTAAACAACGCAGATGGGATTTGTTTTTGAGTAGACTTAGGCTTCCATCCATTTTCCACTGAATTTTGATTGCATTTGGGTACTTACTTTGTATCTGTCATGGCAGTTTCCTACTCATGCCTCACTTCTGCAGGCAGGTAGCAGAAGCACTACACAGCTTTCGCCTACCACTGTTTTTCCGTGGTGTAAACTCAAGGAGGAAAAGAATAGATCAGTTTTTACAGAATAGATCCATTTTCAGTGGACTGGTGAATCACCATTTTTCTTGTCCCTCTCAGAGAAAGAAAGCTTTTAAGGGGGTGTGGTGGCAAATCTGACTCTGAGGTTCAGTTCCTGTTTAGGTATTGAGAAAAGTGTCCAAAACACCCAACTGTATCAGTTTGTGCCACTTGAGTTCCCCTGAATATTCTTCTATTTGGCATCATTAAGTTTTTAAGAAGTTAAGTTTGAAGGAAAACTTATACAGATATTGAAAAATAAGAACTTTATGCATAAAAAACTTGAGAATCAATTTACATATACAGTCCCACTGAGCAATGTGTCATTACTGAATTCTCATAAAGATACATGCTGAGCTATTTACAGGATGAACCAAAGTAATTAGCTATATCTGTTGTAATTAGCAGTCAGTCAGTATGTCATCTGAGATAATTATGTTGCAATACAGATAATCTTCTTGAATAGCAGATACTGCATGGAATTATTTGTCTACTAGTATGATGATACTTCTCCAGATAAAAATTTCAGTGTTGACTAGAAAACTAAGATATTGCAATGATTGAAAAAAACTTTAACAAACTGAGTTAATTTCAATGTTGTTTCTGTTATTCATATGATTGTAATAATTCTACCTTTGTTTTATGTTTTTCATGGTTTTATTACAAAAAAGTAGTCTCAGTG